>CAUYQV010184126.1:0-35730 GCA_963574575.1 Galagoides demidoff
GTGGCAGGCGCCTGTGGTCCCAGCTACTTGGGAGGCGGAGGCAGGAGACTCGCTTGAGCCCAGGAGTTGGAGGTTGCTATGAGCTGTGATGCCATGGCACTCTACCCAGGGGGATAGCTTGAGGCTCCATCTCAAAAAAAAGAGTTGGTTCATGACTGAAGATATGAAACAGATTAAAATAGATATTAGCACCCTTCCTTTATTATAATCTTAGGCCTTTAGACTATTCAATATAAAACAACCTATGGATGACTACTCTCTTTTTTTTATCTTTCAAAATTGAATGTAATCACAGTGGCAAAATTCCGTGGTGTAGGGAATGGGCTAGTGAGGAAGGAATAAAATGGCAATTACTACAAACACTCCTTGAGTTTCTTTTTTATGGCAAGCTTTGTACTAGGATCTTTATGTAATCTCATTTAATGCTAATAAATCTTTTTTCCCATTTTCAGATGAAAAAGATAAAGATGAAATAAGTAACTTTTGCCCAAGATTATTTGGCTCGTAATGCAGGAGCAGGGGTGTGTGGGTGTGTAGGATGATTCCATCTCGTGTCTGACTCTACAGCTTGTGATTAGAAGCAAAGTATTTTACAAGAAGCATTCACTGTATTTTTATCCTAAGAAATAAAGCATGGGAACACTACTAATGATTTCACCTTTCTTCTCACTTCTTTGGAAAATTGGTTAGTTCAACTGGTGGTAAATCTCTCAGATAAGCAGGCATATTTATTACATGCTGTGGTCTGAATGTATCCTCCCCAAAATTCATTTGTTGAAACCTAATCACGTAGGTGATGGTATTAGAAGATAGTAGACGGGGTGGCACCTGTGGCTTAGAGGGTAGGGCACAGACCCCATATACTGAGGGTGGCAGGTTCAAACCTGGCCCCGGCCAAACTGCAACAAAACAATAGCTGGGCACTGTGGCAGGTAACCTGTAGTCCCAGCTACTTGGGAGGCTGAGGCAAGAGAATCACCTAAGCCTAAGAGCTGGAGGTTGCTGTGAACTGTGACACCATGGCACTCTACCAAGAGTGACAAAGTGACACTCTGTCTCAAAAAAAAAAAAAAAGAAGAAGATAGTAAGTAGACGATGGCATTAGAAGAACAGAGGCATAATTTACACAACTTTCCAGAAAATATACTTTTACAGCCCAACTTGTCCTACTTGTTTAACTCTAAATAATGGGTCACATAAATCACTATAGAGGGGTAATTTTAAGCAAATTAAATATATAGTAAAATAAATGGGTTCATAAGAAAAGCACTCAAAGCATATGGCTGACATTTCATTTCATTTAATATAGGGTCTCCTAAAGCATCAAATGTAAAAAGTAAAATAATTTGGCCAGGCAAAGTGGCCTACACCTGTAATCATAGTACTCTCGGAGGCCGAGGTGGATGGATTGCCTGAGCTCAGGAATTGGAGACCAGCCTGAGCAAGAACAAGACCCTTTCTGTGAAAATCTAGCTGGGTGTTGTGGCAGGGGTCTATAGTGCCAGCTGCTTGGGAGGCTGAGGCAAAAGGATTGCTTGAGCCCAAGAGTTTGAGGTTGCTGTGAGCTATGACGCCACAGCATTCCACTGAGGGAAATAAAGTAAGACTCAGTCTCAAAAAAGAAATTAAATAAATAAATAAACAAAAATAGAAAAGCTATCTGGCTGTTGTGGCAGATTCCTGTAATACTAACTACTTGGAAGAGTGAGGCAAGAGGATTGCTTAAGCCCAGGAGTTTGAGGTTGCTGTGAGCTATGATGTCACAGCATTCTACCCAGGGCAACATAGTGAGACTCTTTATCTCAAAATAAGTAAACAAACAAATAAAATTACTTTAACAGGTGGGATTTTGAGGATTATAGTTTTCTTTTTTATATATCTATTTTAAGTCTGGATTTGCAAATATGCTAGATGATGCATTCTAGGGACATTGCTTTAACTCATGCCATGTAGTAGGGTGGAGTCCCTTCCAGATGCCAGTTTCCCGGAGAAGGGCTGTAAACAATAGGGTACCAGCTGAGGTAAGTAGGTAGATAGGATATAAGTGGGTCTCCAAAGTCTCGTGCTTACAGAGCAAGAGTAAGACCAGGAGTGACCAAGATCAGGAACCCTGTCAACCAAAGGAAATGCAAAATCCAAGCTTTAAGGATCTAATCCATGATGAGGATTTGACAAGGAAGCAAGGTAAGGCAGGGGAAACCTGAATAGTGCCTCAGCAGAAAGATGATTTGTTAGTTTTGAGACACTTCCCTAGACAAATCACATCATGCAAAGATTATTTATGTTCCTTGGATCTGTTCTCTAATGACTGATTCTAAGAGGCATGAAAGTCACTACATCATTCTTTGGGAGGCTGGAGGTCCTTTGTCAAGTCATTCTACCACATAATGGAAAAACTTCATTTGCTTTGCTTCCTTAAGTCTCCTTTCTTCCTTACCTTCTGTTAAAGGAGAAGGATGCCCTTTCTCTTCATCAAATCTGAGAAATAAATTCCAGCCTTATTTATTCTTTCTAATTTCTTTTTTACCTTGATTGAATCAGAAACTACCCACTTAAAGGGCATGATCATTCTGGATTAGTGTAAATTTCAACTTTTACAGAATAGAAATCCCACCAAGGAGAGAATCATAGGTAACAGATTGCAAAGGGTTGGCAATACTTCTTTTAAATTCGAATATGAATATCATCCTCTCCTACCTCACAGCAACATATGATTATGTATTAGAGCTCCTCGGGTGCACAAAATGGATGTGCAAGCCCTGAACCAGTTGTCCAGGATTCTTCCTTCTTTCAAATTTGTCTTGCAATATTTGAAATGTTAATATATGTTTTTTTTAATCAGAAATGATTCAGTACATTGACATCTTTCAATTAAAATACATATTTTTCGAAATGAATCAATATCTGCATTAATATTTATATCAACCCTTTTTTTTTTTGAGACAGAGCCTCAAGCTGTCCCCCTGGGTAGAGTGCTGTGGCATCACAGCAAGTCTCCTGCCTCAGCCTCCCAAGTAGCTGGGACCACAGGTACCAGCCACAGTGCCCAGCTATTTTTTTAGTTGCAGCCATCATTGTCGTTTGGCAGGTCCGGGCTGGATTTGAACCCACCACCTTAGGTGTATGTGGCTGGTGCCTTAGCCACTTGAGCCACAGGTGCCGAGCCATCAACCCATTTTTTTGTGTGTGTGTGTGTAGAAAAGAAAATCCTCTGAAGATTTGGAACAGCTCAGCCTCCAAAGTGTAGGTCAGCCTCCAAAATTAGGCTAAATGAATGCTTATCAGTAGCACTGTAATTTTTTCCAAATGTCTATAACATTTTATAAATAATTGGAAATACAGATTTCATTTCTGAAAGAAAAGTTGATGCATAATTTATAACAGGTATGAATTCATAAAGTGTTATATAAACTCAAGAAATACATGCTCAGTTTTTTCAATTATTTAAAAATTATGTTAAATGAAAGTGCTGTGTTCATTGCTAATTTCTGCATTTTCACTTATTCTTATTGTAAACCATTAAATTGTAATGCTTCAGTACTCCAGGGAAGCTAACTATTTGTGTAAACATTAACATCTACAAACTTAAAACCAATATCTTAAATCTCAGCACAGGGTATTCTTTTCTGTGATCACTAAGATAGGTCATTTTGATTACTGCCCTGAAGGCTTAATAAAATTCCCATGAAATGACTGTTGGTTTGTGATATTGGACAACTCAATCTGTATTGCAGAACACTTCCTTTTATTTTGTAACACTGCTTAACACATTTATAGATCATTTAAGGAGATCTAATTTTGTAAGTAATGAGTTTTCAAGGTTTATGTAGATTTTGGCAATGTTTTTTGGAATAAGAAAACATGAAACTATCTAAACAAAATATAGTTATGATTCAGTGTGAAGACTGTCATTTTTGTGTGGCACTCTTCTCCATATTTGCTTCAGACAGCTGTTCCTTTATCGTTGGTTGAGTCCTGGTATAGTAACTAGAAAGCTAAGTGATAAATATTCATCATTCATGATGTTTTCAAGTAATTGCAAATAAAAAATGGTTGCATTGAGAATCAATTTTAATTCCTTCTTGGTTTTTTCCCCTCTACGTTGTAGGGTCATAAGTTTTTAAAAACCTTTAAAAGTTGTTATTGTACTTGTTCCAAGATCTTTTTGAAAAAGGCACAAAAAAATGGAATCATTCCCTCATTCACCTCCCCCTCTTTTTTTGAGACAGAATCTCAGTCAGTTCCCTAGGCTTGGGTGCCATGGCCTCAACCTAGCTCACAGCAATCTCAAACTCCTGGGATCAAGAGATCCTCTTACCTCAGCTTCCCAAGTAGCTGGGACTACAGGAACCAGCTACAACTTGAGGCTAATTTTTCTATTTTTGGTAAAGGTGGGGTCTCAAACTCCTGAGCTCAAGGGATCTGCTGCATTGGCCTCTTAGAGTGCTAGGATTACAGGCTTGAGCCACCAGGGCTGCCTGGCCTTATTTCCCCTTCTTTAAAAGCAAATGTAAATTTGATCAGATATGAAAACCTTAACATGCAAATGAGTGAAACATTCCACAGATTTTCTACTGCCACTCTTCATCCCACATTTGCTTACATATTCTAGTCATACCAGATATTTCATCATTACCCAAATATGCCTATACACCTATATAATCTAGCTTTGGGAGGTGGAATGGAGAATATGCACGTTTAGTAGAGAGTTAGAACTTGGTTTAAATCTTTTCCTCTGTCTCTCACTACTTGTGTGACTTTGGAAAGGTTTCTTTGTCTCTTTAGGTCTTGGTATCCCCAGATGAAAATTTCGATAATTAGCACTTCAACATAGTGCTAGGTATACAGCATGTGCCCAGTAAATTGTTATTGAATGAAGGATCAGATAACATATAAAGTACATAATACAGTGCCTGGCACAGCATGTCAGTAAATAGTACCACTTATCACTTACCTTTGTCTGTCTCTGAGGCCTGCTTTCATGTTCCTTTTTAGTCTAGTAAATCCTTAACCATCCTTCAATCCCCACATCAAATAGCATTTCTTTGGAAATGACGCCCCCGCCCCCAGCTCTTACAGGCAGATGCTTCTGTATATGCATTTTCATAACATCGCCACCCCTACTTGTTGTACCCCTCAAGGAAAAAGACCTTTTCTTTCTATTCCCATCAGGAAAGTCACACAGGTGAAGCCAAGTGTAACAACATAGAGTTGAGTTGAGAGTCTCGTAACTTCTTCTACCCAGCTCTTACAACATTGGATTGGCACTGTCATTGTTGATATGTCTATCTCCCCAACTAGACTATAATAAGCTCCTTAAGGGCAATGACCCTATCTTACTGGTTCTTGTATCTATAATTTCTAACAAGTCCTAGGCATATAATAAAACAAATAAATGTTGATGAAAAATGAAGAAGAAATTGAGTTGTACACTAGAATTTTTACTAAACATAGGATTTGTCTATACTTTGTAATTCACAAATCTGTCTTGTCTTCCCCACTGACCACGAAATCTTTAAGGAAAAATCTTTTTTCTTTTTTTGAGACAGAATATCACTATGTTGCCAGTGCTGTGATGTCATAGCTCGCAGCAACTTCAAACTCTTGGGCAGAAGCAATTCTCTTGTCTCAGTGTCCCGGGCAGCTGGAACTACAAGCACCCGCCACTAGCCTGACTAGTTTTTCTATTTTTAATAGACATGGGTCTTGCTCTTGCTCAGGCTGATCTTGAACTCCTGAACTCGAGTAATCCACCCACCTAGGCCTCCCAGAGTGCTAGGATTATAGGTATGAACCACCCACTCAGACCCAAGAAAAGCCTTCTCTCTGTGTAGTGCCTGGTTTAGTAAATGTCTGTTGAACTAATGTAGGCAAAAATCTGCCTTTAGGGCTCTTTCACTCATTTTCTTTACTATTGACTAATATATCACTCTTACTTGCATAACACTCTTCCCCCACTTCACAGAATCCTTACAATATCTGCCTTTCCCTGTATGCTCTTAGTCTCTGCTTTTTTTTTTTTGCTAAATTCCAAAGAATAGTTTTGAATAAGATAAACTCATCTCTGCTAGAGTGTTCTTAGCTAATTCCTTGCTCTTCCTCCAATCAGTGCCTCAATTCAGCTACAATGTTCATTCAATATGAAATGTCTGATTTTGAATGAAAAGTTTAGTTTATTATTATTATTTTTGAGACCAAGTCTCAAGATGTCACCCTGGGTAGAGTGCCATGACATCGTCATAGCTCATAGAAACGTCCAATTCTTGGGCTCAAGTGATCCTTTTGCCTCAGTTTTTCTATTTTTAGTAGAAATGGGGTCTAACTCTTCCTCAGACTGGTCTTGAACTCATGAGCTCAAGCAATTCACCTGCTTCAGCGTGAGCCTCTGTGCCTGGCCAAAAGTTTAGTTTATTATATCGCAAACAAGAAGCAGTGCAATTAATCAAAGTGTGCATGCCTAAACTGTTAACACAGTTCTGCCAATTTTTTTTTGTTTTTGAGGCAGAGTCTCACCTTGTCACCCATGGAAGAATGCTGTGGCATCACAGCTAACAGCAACTTCAAACTCTTGGGCTTAAGCAATTGTCTTGCCTCAGCCTCCCAAGTAGCTTGGACTACAGGTGCCTGTCACAATACCTGGCTATTTTTTTGTTGGAGTTGTCACTGTTGTTTGGCAGTCCCAGACCCAGGCTCAAACCCGCCAGCCTCAGTGTATGTGGCTGGCGCCCTACTCACTGAGCTACAGTCACAGAGCCATCTTTGTTTCTGTTTTGAGACAGAGTCTTGCTCTGTTGCCCTGGGTAGAGTGCTGTGACGTCACAGCTCATAGCAACCTCGAACTCTAAGGCATAAGAGATCATCCTGCCTCAGCCTCCCGAGTAGCTGATACTACAGGCACCCACCACAATGCCCGGCTAGTTTTTCTATTTTTATTAGAGACGGGGTCTTGCTCTGGCTCAGACTCCTGAGCTCAAGCAATCCACTCACCTAAGCCTCCCAGAGTGCTGGGATTACAGGTGTGAGCCACCGTGACTGGCTCAAGTTGTGTTTTAAGGACCAAAAAAGTGAAGGTCTCCTCTGACAGCACAGAAACAGTGGAGGGAGGAGGCAGCAGGACAATGCCTATGCAGCCAGGGGGAAAGAAGCCTGACGCTCCACACCAGGTACACAGCTGCCTGAGCACAGAGGCAGCCCCCACTGCCTGGGTTGGAGATCAGGGAGTTGCTGTCAGCTGCTCCTGATGAAACCAGGACACATCATTCCGGACAACTAAGAGATGACCAGAGAAGCCATTCCAGGCAGTGGATGGGGGCAAACTCTGGGTCTAAGTATTGGAAGGACAGACTAAAGCACATACGGGGCTGAGGGCAGCAGAACAAAGCAGAAAACCTCACTGGACAGGCTAAAGAGCAAGATGGGACACAAGCCACAGGGGCTGGTGAACTGGAGGTGTGCTACCAGTGTTACCCAGTCCTGGAGAGGTCTGCCGTTGCTGTGGAAAGCCTGAAACCTGAGGGGGTGTTTTCCCAAGACAGAAGTGCAGGGACAAGCGTGACAGCATCAGACAGAGGGCAGCCTTCTGCCCCTGTATGCACTTCAGGGACCTGGGGAGGCCCGTGTGGCTGCAGAGAGGTCACACAAAAGAGACACAGTGGGAACACGGAGACATCAAGGTGCCCAGATCTAGCACGAGCTACAGCTACTGGTTCCACCAAACCAGCCAGCTCACCGCCTGCCCCCGAAGCCCCCCACACCAGCCTCCCCAGTGGCTCTGGCTTCCAAGCATGTCAGATGCTTGGTCCAACTGGAATGCTCTGGAAGCTGCTTGCAGCATAATTAGCAACAGTGACACCTGCAGGATGAGGCAAGCGCAGCAGGCAGGGCCAAGCTGTCCACCAAGAGGGCAGCCCCAGTTAGGCCCTCCAAGGGTTGGCAAAGGTGGAGGACATTCTCCCCATGCCAGAGACCAGCAGGCTGCTGCAATGAGGGAAGACCAAGAACCCCTTCCTCAGCTAGAGGCCACCACAGGACCTGCACCTGGAGGCAGCTGCATTCAAGTAGTGGCTGGGCTCCCAGATGGGCACAGGGCCCTTACTGACCACCCAATCTGTCTCCCGCAGGGACCTGGGGACCTCTCTGGGCCGCCTGCAGGTGCTATGGCTGGCTCGCTGTGGCCTGACAGACCTGGATGGCATCAGCTCCTTCCCAGCACTGAAGGTGGGTGTGGGTGCCATGGGCGGGGCGGGGGGTGGCCTGGGCTGGCTGGCCCTGACTAAAAGACTCCCGCTGCCTAGGAGCTCTATGTCTCCTACAATAACATCTCTGACCTGAGCCCGCTGTGCCTGCTGGAGCAGCTGGAGGTACTAGACCTGGAGGGCAACAGCGTGGAGGACCTGGGGCAGGTGCGCTACTTGCAGCTGTGCCCACGACTGGCCACACTCTCCCTGGAGGGGAATCTGGTGTGCCTGCGGCCGGCCCCTGGCCCCTCTGCAAAGGTGCGTGTGTGCAGGAAGGGAGGGACCTGTGGCTCTGGTGCCTGGGCCTTCTCATGGGCCAGTGGCCTTTGTGCCAACCTGCATCCTGGGGCTTGTTCACCATGAGCACCCCTTTCTCTTTGATCCAACTACTGGTGCATTCTCCGGAGCCAACCTCCATCCCCCAGGGCTACATGCATGCAGGCCATGTCCCTCAGCATATGTGTGCTCCCCAAGAGGTCCACAGATATGCCACCTGCCACCCACAGACTCCTGCACACATGTGCATGCACAAACATGCCGTGTGCGTGCCCTGCGTGGGAACATACTTGTGTACAGTCATGAGCCCACACATGCCCTGCTGAGCGCTGACACGTGTAGCACGCAGACCCATACACCCTTGATGGTTAATACCCTGCCCTGCCCCTTGGTAGGCCTGGGGGAGAGAGCCAGTCCTGCCACCACTCACCCTCCACCCTGCAGGCACCCAGGGACTACAACTACCGGGCAGAGGTGAAGAAGCTTGTGCCCCAGCTGCAGGTACTAGACGAGGTGCCGGCCACATGCCAGGGCCTACCAGCGGCCCTGAAGCTGACCCAGGACTGGCTCATGGTGAAGGAGGCCATCCAGAAGGGCAGCATCCTCCCCTGGCTGGGTAGGCTGGAGGCTCCCCTCTGAGTCCTGCCCACCCCCACTGCAGAGGAGGTCTCTACCAGCCCCCCAGGGGAGAGGTCACCACCCCAGTCTCCTAGACCTTCAGAGACAAGGGGGCCACATCTCACACCTGCCCCCAGCCTTAGTAGCCTGTGGTCTGCAGAATTTCACACATCACTCCCAGGCCAGGACATGGTCCCTGTGAGCAGCACCTGGTGGGTGAGGAGTGAGCATGGAGGTCTTTCTGGAAGAGAGGAACATCAGAGGCCAGCCCTGGGGCACGCTGTCTAGGCATCCAGGCCCTGGTCTGTGGGCAGTCTGGGGTGGGCCTCCAGGATGGCCACTGGCCCCAGCCTCAGTGACCTCTGATTCTGACTCTCAGCAGATCGTCCCCATGGAGCCCCCATGCAGAGACTCGACCCTGAGCTGTCCCTTCCTGAGACACATCCCCTGGCCCCCAGGCCCTGGCCCTTCTCCCTGCTGACCCCTGGGGGCCCTCAGCCTCAAAGCCTGCTTTCTGAGGACCCAGCCCCAGGAGACAATGCCAGCAGCCTCACCCATGGTAACTGGCCTGCCCTAGCCTAAAGCTCACTCTGCAGCCCCTTTAACAAACCAGGCCCAGCCACACCATCTTCCTCAGGTGCTGGCCAAGTCCTCTGTGGAAACCCCATCAAAGGCCTGCGAGAGCGTAGACACCAGTGCCAGGTATGCCCTCCCCTCTCCAGAGGGTCCAGGCTCCAGCCTCTATGGCAGCTCAGCACCCCAGGGCTCCTGCCCTGACAGTGGCCTACCCTGTAGCCATTCCAGGCTTGGGTTTTCCAAGACATCCCTTTTCCTCCTCAGGCCTGGGTACCCCCGGAGCAGCTGCCTCCACATAGGCCGGATCTGGACACTAGCACCTCCACCCTAGGGCCTGACCCTGCAGACAGCTGTGACTTTCTAGACTTGGCCAGGCTTCGGACCTGGAAGGAGCTGGGCCCATGGTGGGTGCCCCTGCCCTCCCACCCTGTGTGTCCTGTCTGGTGTGGGTTGATTGGGACTGGAGGTTGCACTGGCTAAGCTGTCACTGGTCCCCATGATGGCCAGAAGAGCTGGTCATGGGAGCCCAAGGTTAGTGGGTCCTCCTGGAGTCCCCCACTAATTTCAGATTGGCTCCAAGAAGGGATAGGGCTACAGCTTCTCCTCCCCCCACCCTACTCTTCTTCCCCCACAGGCACCCAGAGTTTCAGCAGAAAGAGGTTACAGACCCCCAGGGCCCACGAAGGGTCCCTGAAGAACAAGAGGACCAGGCTGAGCCCAAGACTCCTTGCAGCCCTCTGAGCTTGGCCTCAGGTAAGACTGCCCATCTAACTCCAGTGCCTTGAGAGTGAACCTCACACCCCAACTCAATGTGGGGCCCCACCTCAGATCCAGAGAAGCCAGCCTGGAACTCCCTTCTTCAGCTGTCTGTGAGAGAGTCTAACAGGAAGGCACTCTCCTGGGGTTGGGCTTATAGCCTAAGAAAGCCAATCCTAAGTCTCTCCTTCCCCAAGCATGAGACCAGCATTTGGCATTCCAAAAAAGAGTGGTCTAGACCGGAAGGGTGGAGGGTGATCTGGACCAAAAAAATGAGCCATGCTAGGTGCATAAGCTGGGGCAAGCATGCTGGCAGGCAGGACATGCCCATTGGGTAGTTCTTAAGGGGCAGGCATAGGCCTCAGGGAGAAAGGCCTCCAGGCCCACTGGAAATCAAGGGAGGGCACCACCACACACCCAAAGACATGACCTGTGGCTGGGCTTGGAGACATAGGGTTAAGCCAGGGCCCTCTCCTGAGGACACTGGCTTCAGAGTGAACACAGATACAAGGCAGAAGGGCTCTTACCAGGCATGGTGGGCCTGCTTGGGGAGGAACACTGCAAGCAGGCAGGGGGGCCATGTGCTGGCTGGTGTCTGGAGAGAGGGGCAGAGAAGTGGGCTGTCTAGGGGGCAAGGACTGTAGGGCAGAGGCAGTACAGGCAGGGTACCTGCAGCAGGGTGGTAGAGGCAGAGTGCTGGAGCAGTGGCGAGGCATGGCTCAGGGCCCTGTGCCAGATGCCAAGCCAGGGGGCACTGGAGGGCCAGGGCCAACTGCCCTATGAATGGCAGAGCCTTGCTCTATAGTGGAGGTTTAAGAAGTGACCAGGGACCAACAGCCTGTGACCAAGCACTCAGGGACGGGACCCTGGTGACCCAAAGCCAGAGCCCAGGCCTGTGGCCTCTTTGCTTGATGGAGGTGGGCTGGGGGGCCCACCACATCCCCAGGCTTCAGACCTCTTCCACCTGTTAAGCCTTTTGTCTGACAACCTTTTGGATGTGCTGTCCCTTTCTTTGTTTCTAGAACCTTCCAGGACCTTGAGCTTCCACCTGACTCCTTCTCCTCCCAAATGCCCAATGCCACCTGATTCAGGCAGCACCCCCTCCTGGGGATCTGCAGACCTGCCCTCCAGGGGATACCAGCTCAGAGCCTTGAGCAGCCTGAGGCCTGGCCTGGGTGAGGGGCCTGGCCTGGGCAAGGGGGTGGCTGCAATGACTGCCCTGAGAGCCCTGGAGGTGGCCTCAAGCCTCAGCCCTCGAGCGCAGGTATGTCCAGGTCCAAAGTCAGCACCAGATCCAGCACCAAGACACCCAGGCCTCCGGTATCGGCGGCACCTGAACCCTGTCGCTCAGTCACACCGTTAGTGCACACATACCACCCCCCTCCACTGCCAAGCTTGCCTGGACTAGGGCCAAGGATCTCATGTGGTCCTGCAACCCTATGTGGACTCTGGCCTCACCAGACCAGAGCATCTGGGCTGCTGTGTTGGGGGGGGAGGAGTGAGTGTGGCCCTGGAGAGGACCCTCCTAGTAGAGGACAGTGGGAGCTTGGGACTAGCTAAGGGGGCACAGAGCCCAGGTTAGGACCCAGGCTTGGGTTTAGCCTGGATAAGAAGGGTCCAATCCCCATCCTTCCTTGGGGACAGGCTTCCTGGAGGAACAGCCCTGGAGCCAGGCCTGTCAGACAGCTGGGGCCAGAGCCCAAGGATCCGGAACTGGGGGTGGGCCCTTCGAGAACCCTCCAATTGTCCATGGGTCGGAGGTGCTTGCACTAAACGGCTCAGGGTGTGTCCAGGCCTCCCATCCTTGGGGGATCTGTGGGGTTCTCACGCAGGCGTGGGGCAGCCAATTCCCTCCTTTGGGGGCAGGATGGAAATCATTGTCAACTCTCAGCTGTACAGAATGTGGTTTACTTTGTAGGCAATGTTGGTTCAATAAATTATGCAGCTGGCAGTGCCTGCCTAGCCCCACACACTCCCTCTGCTGTCCTCTCCCGCGCCCCTACACCCGTCGGAACGCGTCCACAGTGACCGGCAGGGAGCTGAGAAAGCGGAAGCCGTATCTGCTCTCTGCTGTGCGCTGTACTGACAGCGCCACCATCGGGCAGCCCAGATCCACGCTCTTCCGGCACACCTGTAGCACTGGGCCCTGAGAGTGCGCCCGGCGGGACAAGGGAGGGGAGGGGCTGAGAGTTCAGAGGAGTGAGCTGGGTCGGGTGGGGCCGGGAGCGGGAGGAGCCGACGGGTGGGGTGAGGAAGGGAGGAGCAAGCAAAAGTACGGGCGGAGTGGGGAGGAGCGGACTGGGCAGAGGTGATGAGCGGGAGGAGCCCGGGGAGACCGGAGCTAGCGGGGCAGGGAAGGGAGAGCAGCAGGCAGACCGCGGGTAAGCTAGGGAGGAGCCTGGCGGGGCAGGGACGAGCCGGGCGGAAACCTGGCGTCCAGCACACTCGCGCGCACTCACCTGGACCTTGAGTTCTTTCCGCACCTGGCAGTCCTCGGGGCCGGGGCCGGCCTCTGAGTGGGACAGCGATGCATTGGGTCAGGCAGCCACGCCACCCGGCCTGCCCGCCCCTCCCTCCGCGCCCCGCGCGCGCACCCGGGATGGCAGGCAGGAGCTCCGGGGTCTTGGGCTTTGCGCCCTCCGGCCGCCCTAGTGCCTCCCGCGGGTGGAAGAACTTGCCGGTGCTCAGAAGCGGCAAGATGCCCTGCGTCCTGGTGGAAAGAGGGCGTCGTGAGGGCCGCACCGGGCCCACGGAAAGGCAGGACCCGGCCTGGGGAGGCGGAGGAGGCTGAGGGGCGTCTCCATAACTGGGGGACCGAAATTGGCAGGAGCGGGAGCTAGAGAGGTGGGTGGTGGTTCTAGACTGTCCCGACCCAGGAAGTGGCCCTGGCAGAGGCGGGGCCCAGGAGGGAGTCGAGGACGGTCCCCACCCTGGCTTCCTCCAGCGACCGACCCGGGCCTTGCGCGGGGATCGAGGGCGGCGTGGCTTCTCGCGCATCTGGATGCTGGGGTGAACCTCAGAGAGCGGGAAGCAATCGATGGACAAGTCGGTGTTGTCGGCAAAGATGTCCAAGATCGGGGTCACATAGTGTGGGATCCGGTACTCACTGAGGACCTGCAGGGCGGTGGGTCACCCTCATCCCCTGAGGCCCACCCAGCCTTCCCCCAGGGGGCTCCCGCACTGACTTCGCCCATGGGGTTCAGAAGGAGCGTCACACATCCCTTGCTGGAGTGGAAGTGGACAGGCTCATAGCCCGAGGACAAGCGCGGCTGCTTCTTGGCGCTGCTGGAACCCTCGCCCCATACCTGGAACAGCGCGGGGCGGCGAGTGAGGGGCGGCAAGAACCCTAGCTAGGAAGCGGCGGGCGCGTGGAGCCACGCGGGACCACACGGGCTCTCGGGGAGCGGAGCGCACCGTGACATGGTGCTGCGGCGCCAGCAGTGTGCCCGACGGGAAGCGGTACAGGCACACGGGGAAGTCGCACACCAGCTGCTTCAGCACGAGGCCGCCCAGGTCGGCTGTCCCCTCCAGCGACTGGTTGAGAATGCGAACAAACTTCTCTCGGCGGCTCACAGCCACAATCTTCAGGCTGCAGTAAGGCGGGCTGGGACGCAGAGGGGCGCTGCGCCAGGACGCTGTGTGGCCGCCGCCCGCCCAGATAGCTGCCCACCCCTGGGAGGAGAGACTTGGGTCGCCCCCTCACCTCTGCTGGGGCTCTGGGTCGTTGGGGTCTCTGTGGGGCTGGAGCACCAGGACCGTCTTGCTGGGCTGGTCTGAGTGGCTTTTCTGGAAATCTAGGGAGAGGAGCCCTTTCGGGGAGGGGGACCTCCATATAGGGCATATGTCCCCTATGAGGCCAGACTAGACTTGCAGCCCCTGTGGGTGGGCATGGGAAGGGGCCATGAGTCAGATCCCCAGCAGAAGGGGTAACTGGACCCTGTGGGCAGAAAAACAGTCACAAGGCACAGATCCGGGAGGTGGGCAAAAGATACAAGGGAAACAGGCCCTACTCCACCTTCCAGACTAACGGATGAGTCTCTGCTGAAGCTCCTGGCGGTGGGAGGGTGCCCTATCACCTTCTGCACACGGAAAGGCATGCCCAGCAGGCTGCTGCTGGAGTCAGAGTTGGCACCCCCTGAGCTGCTGGTACCCATCCAGGGCAGAGAGCTCCACTCGACACTCTTCTGACACCCTTCCACACGCTTGCCAGGAGACTCCAAGCTCAATTGGTCCAGCGATGAGAGTGTCTGGGGCTGCCTATGGGCCATGCTTTGCTGACTGACTGCTCAGGCTCTGAGCCCCCAGCACTCCTCCCACCTAGCCTCCCCAGGGGAGTGAGTCACCCTGGTTGTGCCCAGACCCCTTTCCCTTCATCCTAACCCATTTTATAGATCAGAGAACTGAGGCTTGCATGGTTTAAGTGACTCACCAAGAACAACATGGACCTAGATTACATCTGCCAAAGCAAGCCTTCCCTTCCCATAACCTCAGGGAGTCCCCACCCAGTGCTATTACTTGTTCCCGGAGCTGGATTCCATGTTGGCGAAGAGGTTGGGGTACCGTTGGGCGATGCTGTTCCAGTCTACATCCTCCAACCGGAAACCCTAGCCAGGAAGCAAAAGGCACATGTCCATCCCCTTCTGTAGATTTCCAGAGCCCCGACCACACTAAAGGAGAGCCTAGCTTACCTCCCCAACAGCAGGGGACTGGTCATCATAGAGGTCACTGGGGTCCATTAGGGTCTCTGCAGTCACCACCTGCAAGAGAAGACTGGAGGTCAGTGGGCAAGGGCTGGGGGCACCCCTGCCCCAAAATACCAGCTGGGTGGGACCACAGGCAGCATGCTTTTTCAGTGCCAGAGACCAGACAGTCCCAGAGGCAGCCCAATGGGGGGAGGGGGG
Source organism: Galagoides demidoff (assembly GCA_963574575.1). NCBI lineage: Eukaryota > Metazoa > Chordata > Mammalia > Primates > Galagidae > Galagoides > Galagoides demidoff. Next base: position 15,365 of record CAUYQV010184126.1, read on the forward strand.
CAGGCTTCCATGTAGGTCAGGGCACCCCAGCACAAGCACCTGATGGGAGGGGACTCACTACCTGCCCAGCCCAAGGGAGCACGTGGGAAGCAGGAGAGAGGATGGGTGGGCTTACCTCCACACTGCCCGTCTGGGATCGCAGCATCCGGCCCACCCAGGAGGACTGGGCCAACTTCAAGAGGCAGGATTTCTTGAAGGTCTCTAACTCAGCCTCCAGCTGCTGCATTGTGTGCCTGGCCTGCAGAAGCTGCTCTTCCAGGTCTTCTTTCTCCTACTCCAGGAGGGCCCATGGGTGAGGGAGGCCTTTTGCAGACCTCAGCCCCAACCTGGCTTACCCTAGCAGTACTCTGCCCACCCCCCTTATCCTACCCCCTCACCCTCTGGGCTTGTTCCTTCTGCTCTTTTAGCTCCAAGGACAGCTTCTGGATCTGATTCTGCAAGAACTTTTCCTGACTGTAGGAGCTCCTAGGAGAGGACAATCTCAGCAGCCCCCACCTCTGGGTTGGGCAGGGGCTCAGGAGGTTGGATCAGGAGCCAAGGAGGGGAGAAGGAGGAGCTCCACTGCCATCTTAGTCCAAGGGCACATGGTACTACAGGGCAGGACAGGCTCTGACAAGTCTGGGCAGGGGTCATGCTGAGGGGGGTGGTGTTAACTTACTCAAGGTCAGGCCCAGGCCCAGGCTTAGCAGTTGGCATTGGGGTCAAAGAGAAACTAAGAGCTAGGGCTAGGGTATGGGCTAGGTTGGGCTGGGAGCTTTGCTGCTGACCTCTCAGTGGGGAGTCCCACCACCTCCTGCAGAATTCGACAGTGCTGGGCACTCTGGCCATTTTGGATGGCCCACCGCAAGGCCTGGATCTCCAGCTCTCGCTGCTTCCATAGCAGCCTCAGGGTGCAGGGGTCTAAAGACTCCGGGACCACCCTGCAATACCAGCATCCCTGCTGTGTGAACAGGTCTGGCCCTGCCCAGGAGGCTGACCACCCTTCCCTCCCCTCCTTACTGCATCTTGACAGAATGGACCACCGGTGTGGGGTGGGGGTCGGTGTCCTGCAGGTGTGTGGGAACTGCAGGGTCTGCAGGTGTGCCAGCTGGAGGCTCCAGGTCACCACTGACCAGGTGTCGATCTGCCAGGGATGAGGGTGCCTCCTCCTCAGCTCCCTGACCTTCATTGCCAGACTCTGAGGCCATTCTTGATGTTTGATGTTCTTGGGAAGCTGGGAGGGATGGTGGGGATGAGTGGGTCCTGTGTTCATGTGAGCCCCCTTGTGGGGCTCTTCTTGTGTGGCCACACACACATACACACACTCGTGCTGGAGAGATCCAGGCCACATTACCAGTTCACATGACATCACTCTCTAAGAAGAACCACACGTGTGCATGTATACCCCACAGGATACCACATTGTGGTCACATGGGTATCCACACCTGTGTTTCTGACTAAGCCAGGACAGCAGGTCACCCATCAGGAAACATGTCCCTGGTGTGTCCTCCCTGCCACCCTTGTCCTCAGCCTAGAAAAACTGACCCCAGAGGTGCCAACCCAAGGCTCCACTCCCAAGACTCACCTGAGACCTGAGATCTAAGCAGGCCTGGGGAGGGAAGAACTCTACTGTTGCCATGGTTACCAGCGCCTGGAAGGGGAGGGGCTGTTTGTTACCAGGAGCCTCCTGGGCGACTCCAGACTAAGGGTGAGTTCTGGGCCAACCATGACTGCAGGCAGTGAGAAAGACTGAGTCACTGTCCAGCTAGTTGCCAGACCCAGAGGGCTAGAGAATGTCTGACACTCCTAAACCTGAGAGAGGCACCTGTGCTCCTCCTCAACCTGAGAGTGGCAATAGGTGGGTCTTGGGGCTCTGCTACCCTGAGAGTGTGCCCAGCATGGATAGGGGGTGGGCAGTGAAGGTAGTAATGTGAAGCTGAGGGAGCTGTACCAAACTCTACCCAGCAGCAGTGCTCCACAGCCTCTGTCCTGAGGGTCTGGTGCTCACCCACCTGACCCACAGCTGGAAGCCTCACCCTCTCCCAGACCCTCTCCACACTCTCTGTCCACCACCTGGGCCACCCCAGGAAGCCCTGGGGACATTCCCACAACAATGACAATTACTCCTCTGCCCAGAACAAATGTGAGGTGCATGACCTGACCCACAAGACCCCAAGCACTGCAGCCTTCTCCCCCTTCCTCCCCTGTATGTGTTCACCGTTCATCATCATACCTTCAATCTTTGGTTATGTAGGACTGCCCCTGCAGGGCACGGCAGGCAGAAGCCCCATGCCCTCAGCTGGATCTGAGGGGGGCAGAACAGGCTCCAGACTCCGGCTATCCAGCTGGCTTGCGTTCTGCCACAGAGAGAGCGGGGATGGGCGGAGGAGCGGCTTAAAGTCCCTTTACAGTGCTGAAGGCCTGGCCTAAGCGTCCAAACCTCGGGAGGACCCGGGACCCCGACGGGAGCTCGAAGCTGTGGGGTTAAGAGTCTGGGCCAACAAAGGTGGCCGTGCCCTCAGTTCCATCGGACCCTCACGGCTCCACCTCCTTCTTGCCGAGGAATCACAGCCCAAGACCACGAAGCGCGCCGGCTATTGCCGCCACGGGCCGGCCCTGCATGAGCAGGAGAGGAGGGATCATACCTCTCCGGGGCGGTCAGAGAAAAGAAGCACAGCGCTGGCCCCGCTGGCCCTGGAGATCAGGCGGAGATTAGAGGTCCCAGGCCGGCGCCCCCTCCCTGGGCGGGAACACGTCACTCAGGAAGGCTGCAGAAGTCAGCCGGGGGCAGGGACAGACACCTGCCCAAGGGGTCGCCGCGGACAGCTGCTACAGACTCACTTCCACGCGGTAGGCCGGCTCGGGACCGGAGGTGTGAGTCCCGACCCTCCCCTTGGGACTCGCCGGCCCCGCCCCCCCCTCCGCGCCCTCAGTCCCCGCCCACACCTGGCCGCCGCTGGGGGCGGGGCGCGGCGGCAGGCCAATGGGGCGTGAAGGGGCAGGGCGAAGACAGCCAATGGAGGGAGGCAGGGGCGGGAGACACGCGCAGAGGAGCTAATGGGGGCGCGATGGGGCGGGGCGTGAAGGCTGCGGGCCAATAGGGTCGCGGGACTGGGGCGCGCCGAGGCGCTGGGGGCAGCAGGTTGCGGCGGCGCCGGAGTGCCACAGGCCCGGAGGTCGGCAAGCGCCCAGGTGAGCCGCGCCGGGTCCCAGAACCTCCTGACCACCGGGCAGGCTAGCGCGCCAAGTCTGACGGAAGGGCGTTACTGTCGGACTGCGACGGAGGACGTGTGGATCCCTCCATGCTGGGGTCCGCGCTGTGGGCGGCCGGGCCAATACCTTCGGGGCGGGCGCACCAATGGGGCAGGAGTGGCTTCGGGAGAGGGGGAGGGGCCGAGCAGGGTCGAGCCCCTCTGGGACCGTAGAAGATGCCTTCCTGGTGGGGGTGTCCCCAGCAACGGAGGGCTAGCGTTTGCTCGCCCAGCCCTTGGGTGCCTGGGGACAGCCGCCCGCGGGAGAAGTCAGCGCCCTCGGAGCCGGGTGACGAGGGACAGGAAATCCTGGACGTGGTTAATAATTCGCCATGTTCCGGGAGCGGGGGTGTTGCGAGAGGAGCTGGAGAGGTAGGGCGATCCTTAAAGAGCTGTGGAGGGCTAGACCAGTTCCTGGGCACCCTAGGAATGTGTGGCCTGCAGGTGGGGCTGGGTAAAGGAGGGCGGAGTCCACGCTGAGGGCCCAAAGCCCCGAACCATTTCTGGGGCCAGATCAGAAGGAGGAAAGGAGGGCTAGGCTGTGACCCTGTGCTTTGATCCTGTGGCCTGTACCCTCCTCCCAGGACTGGGATGCTCTTGTGGCTGACAGCCATGGAGTTGAAGGTGTGGGTCGATGGCATCCAGCGTGTGGTGTGCGGAGTCTCAGAGCAAACCACCTGCCAGGAAGTGGTCATCGCACTAGCTCAAGCAATAGGTGAGTCTTCTGGGGGTCACCAGACCCCACAGGCAGTGCTGTGGGGGGGGTCTGGCTGTCCAGCCCCATGTTCCCCCTAGGTGGGTGGGTCTGCTGCTGACCCCTCTTGTCTTCTCTTCCCCTCAAGCCAAGTGGACGAGGGTAGGGCAATGTAGGCTCATCCTTTCCTCTTCTCTTCAGGCCAGACAGGCCGCTTTGTGCTTGTGCAGCGTCTTAGGGAGAAGGAGCGGCAGCTGCTGCCACAGGAGTGTCCAGTGGGCGCCCAGGCCACCTGTGGACAGTTTGCCAGTGACGTGCAGTTTGTCTTGAGGCGTACAGGGCCTAGTCTGGCTGGGAGACCCTCTTCAGACAGCTGCCCACCACCCCCAGAGCGCTGTCCAGTTCGTGCCAGTCTCCCCTCGAAGCCACGGGCAGCACCAGGCCATGAGCCCCGCAAAGCGCTGACCTGCGGACCAAGGTGTCCCAAGTTGGCACCTGCCCCCTCCTCTCCAGAATCTGTGGCCCCTGTAGTGCCCAGACCAAGCTTTGGGGCAGATCTGCAGGGCCTGGAGCTCAGGGTGCAGAGGAACACGGAGGAGCTCAGCCATGAGGCCTTCTGGGAACAGGAGCTGCGTCGGGAGCAGGCTCGAGAGCAAGAGGGGCAGGCCCGTCTGCAGGCACTGAGTGCTGCCACCGCAGAGCATGCTGCCCGGCTACAGGCCCTGGACACCCAGGCCCGCACCCTGGAGGCCAAGCTGCAGCTGGCTGCAGAGGCCCCTGGACCTCCCTCACCCATGGCATCTGCTGCTGAGCGCCTGCGCCAGGACCTAGCCCTCCAGGAGCAGCACAGCGCAGAAGTGCAGGGCAGCCTTGCCCTGGTGAGCCGGGCACTGGAGGCTGCAGAACGGGCCCTGCAGGTGAGCCAGAGCCAACCCCCTGACTGCTCCCCACCCCCAACACAGGTGGAAATCAGACTGGGGCAGTGCTCTGTGTGGGGCACAAGGGCCATGGAACCCACGGCTGTGCTCCTGAGGGTCCCATGTGCCCCCAGGCCCAGGCTCAGGAGCTTGAGGAGCTGAACCGGGAGCTCCGCCAGTGCAACCTGCAGCAGTTCATCCAGCAGGCAGGGGCTGCACTGCCCTCACCCCCACGGCCGGACAGGGCCCCCCTACAGGTTGGAGCAGTTCCAGGGGGAGATGGGGAGGTAAGGGCCCAGGCCAACTTCAAGCTGATTTGCCCTTCCCACAGGACCTTCTGCCTTCTTTGAGAGAGGAGTCCCTCCCAGGACCTCCCCTGAGTCCTGTCCTTGTGTCTAACCTGAGCCCTGATGGTATGTCTGCCTCATCCCCCCTCCCTCCTCTGGCCTCAGCCTCCTCAGCCTGTGTCCCTCCTACAGTTGCCCCCATGTGGCAGAACTTCTGGAGGTAGCAGCTCCTGCCCCAGAGTGGTGTCCATTGGCATTCCAGCCCCAGGCTCTGGTGACAGACTAGTGAGGACAGCTGAGACAAGCCGGCCTGGACCCTAGGAGGAGAGTCAGCAGTCCCAGAGGCTTCTATCCATGCAGGGGCTGAAGGGTGCTGGAAGGGTCACCCTGACCCTTGCCAAGTTTGCCAAGCTCTCTGGAGAAGCATGAGATACAGCCCACTCAGAACTTGCCAGGCCCCAAATTCCACAATTCCTTGTTGGGGCTGGGAGGTTCACGGACAGTACTCCACCTGGGGATATGTGCTTGCCTGCGGGAGGTGTCTTTCCCTGTATGGACGTGTACACAGAAGAATACGTATGCCACCTTCCCTACCACAACATTGAAACCTCAATAAACTGCCCAAAATACAAAATAGCTTGCATGTGTGGTAAGGCTGAGCTGAGCAGGGTCTGCGGAGTCTAGAACTTGAGGAATCCATACCAGGGCTACTGGGGACTGCCCCAAGCTGCCTGGATCTGGTCACAGCTGGAGCTCCTGGGAATGGCATCACTCAGGTACCAATTCTTAGTAAGGTCCATGGCTGGGGTTTGTGGGACCCCACATTCTGCTTTGCCCCCACCCTCCTTGACAGCCCCAACTTGATGGGGTCTGCTGGTTGCTGTCTGGGCCTCTCTTCCGCCTGGCTCCCCCTCATTTGGCCTGTGCCCCACCAGGAGCAGGAACTGAGGATGCCGGGACGAGCTAGACCCGCCTGTCAGGTTTACTGAGAGCTGAGTGCTCATGAGGGCGGGTCCTGGACTCCTAGGTCAACCAGGCCCAGGGAGCTTTACCTGGTGCAGCCCCAGGGAGGGTGTGGGCACCAGTGGGCAGGGGCTGCCTCTTCCCCACCAGGTGGGTGTAAGGCCTTTGCTATGAGCCTGCAGCTTTGATATTGGTTTAAGATGGCACCCACATCCCAGCCTAGCCCCTGCCTGGGCCCTTGCGCTGCCTGTTGCCTCTCCTACAGAGCCCAGGTCCTTAGACTAGGCCACATTCTTCCAGTTCCTAGGGCCATGGCTGGAGGTGGAGAAATCTTTGTGATGAGCAATGCCTGGGGGTGCTGATGCCCCAGTGTAACCTGGGAGACAGAAGATGGGGACACCCTAGATCATGGAGGACCTTGTGCTGTGTTTGAAGGGGTAGACAAGTTTGGGATGAACTTGGCTTTCTCTTAGGGTGGCCCCTCAGCTGGATCTGATACTCCCATTTCTTCTGGGGCAGACTATAAGGGACATGGAAGTCCTGAGCTGAGGGAACAAGGAAACCCTTGGGTAGTAGGAGAGGCACTCCTCAGAAGCCAAGGTGACCAGGGCCCTGCTGCTGTGGGGAGTAACTAGAGCCATTTCCTGACTCAGGAAGGGAAAAGGACATGGGAAAGGCCAGGCAGGAGAGGCTTCTAATCCTGGTATCTGCAGGCTGGAATCCTCAGTCCAACCCCACTCCTGTCCATACTCCTGCCTAAGCCCACTGCCTGGATCACAGTTACCTGCCTAGGAAGTGATTGGGGGCCTGGACCTGCATGACCTGTGGCCCCAGATAGGGCAGACCACTAAGTTACATGGCCTGGAGTGCAAAGGCCAATGAGGCTGCGTGTACCCTGGGTGGGGGCTTAGGGTCTGAGAGACCTGCTTCCCCATTCCCTTGCACTCAGCAGAGCTGGCTGTACCTTTGGGGGCACCAGCCTAACCTCCTTCATGGGCTCATCTTCCAAAATAAGTATCCAGGGGGCCATGCCAGATGCCATATGGAGACCATGCCACACACGGGCAGGGCCTCCCCAGAGTCATAAGTGCCTCAAGGCAGAGCAGGCACAAAGTTTGCAGAGCACATGTCCCCTCTTCCTGCATCCTTTTCAAGGAACACCTGTTCCTCCTGAAGCCACCACCTGTGCCCCTGGTCTGCTGCTGCCAGTGCTGAAGAAATTAACAAGCCCTTTTCCCCACTAGGAAAGGGGTCCCCAAACAGCCACAGTGCTCTGGAGTGGGGAAGGGGACAGAGCTTTCCTTCTCCATGGCTGAACCAGGTGAGCAAACTCCCATAGCTTGGAAAAGTTGCCAGAGTGCTTCAAATCACTGAACAAACCTTTGAGTTGCTGGAAAGTTTATTCTGAGTTTTAAGCTGTACTTTGAAAACAATGCTGTATGCTGCACTGAAGTAAGGAAAGGCTGAGCTCCCCAAAATATCCACTTCCACTGAGGGCAGGGTCAAGCCAGAACAGGCCATCTTCACAGACACAGCTGAGGCAGAACCCTACCTGGTATATGGGGTCAGAGGGCAGAGCCAGGCCCTGCTGAGTGCTGGCCTCTTGTTGGACCAGCTGCCCCACAGTTGTCTCTGCAGGCCACACTCAGCCTTCCCTGACCTGCCCAGCCTCAGTCCACTGTGGTGACAGAGATCTGTACATGTCCATGTGAGGCCTTGACTTAGCCTGCCTCCTCCTTTTTGGTAACCTGGCTGCCGCTAGGGAGAGAAAACAGGAGCTGCCACAGGTGTCCCGGCCCCTGCAGGCCTAGAGCTGCTCTGGACACACTCCCGGTCTGGATTTCACAGTAGACTTATGAAGGCTCAGTAGAGAAGGCAGGCCCAGCAGACAAACGTCTGGGAGTAGCATGTCCTGGGCCCCACAAATAGGTCCACAAGGTCCTGACTCCCTCAGTGGCCTCACTGAAGTGGTAGAAAAAGAAACGTCAAATTGGTCACTGTCTTCCTGTTGGAAGTCCCCAGAGGTGGCCCTCAGGAGGTTGATCCTGTAGGCTGCCGTCCTGTTGGCTGAAGATCTGACCACAACACCAGTGTCTCCCCAAAGCTGCCCCCAGCTTGGTGACATGGAGAAGGGTGTCCCAGGAACTCTGCACAGCCTGGCACCCTGGGACACACAAGGACAAGAAAGTTCCCTCCAAGGGGGTATCTAGTCCAACCTGAGTCCCAGCATGAGGAGGGCAGTGCAGCCTCTGAATGTCTCCCTTCCCCCAACCCGACCCTCCTTGCTGGGCAGACAGGCCAGCACTATCCATCCCCTTCTCCCTTAGTGGCCAAGTGCCCCAACCCCGGGGCCTTGGAGCGTGCCCTCAGCCCTTGTGTGCCCGCTCGCCTGCCCGCCAGACTCAAGTCACAGAGGGGCCAGGGGGGTCGTGCTGCCCAGGGACAGATCAGCCGCTGTCACACGCACAGTGGGTCTGGAGCAGCGCAGTGTGCGGTGGGCAGTGGCTGCCCTGCGCCTGGAGGGACGGCCGAGCGGGCTGGCGGGCGGGTGGAGAGGTCGCCCCCAACCCCGTCCCCTCCAACTCAGGCGTCCGAGCCACGCCGCCCCTGCCCAGCCCGACCCCCCGCAGTCCCCGCGAAAGAGAGGCCTGTGGGGTGCTCCCCGCCCGCCAACCTGGGACCCCTTGTGTGTCACCTGCGACCCTGGGACAGGGTCATCGCGGGTTCTCGGCCCAACTTCGGCAGCGGCCACGGCTATCCTCCCACCCCTGGCCACCCCCAGGCGTCCCCGGCCGGGGCCCCGCCGCCCCGCGCCCAGCCCCCTATGCAAATGACCGGGTCCCGCAACCAATGGCCGGCCGAGGCGGGTCCGCCTGGAGGTGCCTCAGCCAGTGGGCATGAGACGGGGGCGGGACACCCCGCCCACCGCCGCGCGGCCCTTCGCGGGCGAGGCCCGCGCGTTCTTTTCTGCACGTCGGCCTAGGGAGGGGCCGCCACCTGCCGGGCGGGGCCTGGGGGGCGCGAGCTGCGAAGGCGCGGCGGGGCTGGGGCGCGTCCCCTGCCGGCCAGGAGGGTGATATGGCCCACGACGCTCTCCTTCCAGCCGCGCTGTGGTACTGCCCCGGCCGGCTGGGCGTCCTAGCCCTGGCTGTGGGCTCGGCCCTTCAGTCCGGTCCTCTGCTCTCTGGTTTGCGATCGGGCAGCTGGGCAAGGCGAGACCCCTGGTTGTGCGACCACCCGGGCAAGCAGAGAGCTTCCCTCTCTTCCCAGCTCGGTGGTACGGCCCGGCCGACTTTCTGCCCCCATCCCCGGTGCGAGGACCGCCCCTCCCTGGGAACCCGCTGGGCTCCTGGCACATAGCCTTAGCCTGTGCCAGGACCCGGGAGGAATCTGCTTGGGCCCGGACGCGGCGCCCTCAGGACTCATGTACTGCTTGTGCCGCCCTGCCCTCAAGGGTGGTGGGGGTCCCCGATAACTCTGGGTCAGTGTGGATGGCAGAGAGGGGTTCCTTTCCTCCCACCTCCCTGAAAGCAACCAGAGTCTTCCACACCTGCCTCAGAGCCTGGCTCTCCCTGGGAAACCCCATCTCCTTGCTCCAGGAACCTCCAAAGGGTCCTTCTGCCCACCACTGTCACCCTAGTCCTTGGCTGTCTCCCCTCAGCCTCAGCTGCCACCCTGCGCTTCGTCCCCTAGCTCCCATGGCCCCCCTGCATCCACACCTGCCTGAGCAGGCACTGACCCAGCCCAGGATCTTAGGAGCTGGTAGCCTGGGGACAGAAATTCCAGTGCAGAGTGTTGTGGGGTGTGGCCATCTGTGGACAAGGAAAGAGAGTAGAGGAAACAGGCCAGCTCAATTCCACTGGAGGGTACAAGACTTAGATTATGGAAGAAATCCCTGGGAGTGGTGGGATTACTGAAGAGGCCCACACCTGCAGGGCAGGGCACAAGTCAGAGTGAAAAGATAGAACCAAGCTTTGCAGGAAGAAGTCAGGGCCTAGGGGATGGGGGATGCAAGAGGACAAGGTGACTCTGAGCTTCTGTCTTGCTCTGCTGTCATGTATGCTCCTCTTCTCACTGTTTGTGGTGGGTTGAATGGTGCGCCCCCCCCCCAAAAAAAAAGATATGTCCATATCCTACGTAACACCCAGGCTCTGTAAATCCTATCTTATATGGAAAAAGGGTCTTTGGAGACATGATTAAAGTGAGATCATCCCAGACTATGTGGGTAGGTTCCAAATCCAATAAGTGACAGAGAGAGAGAGAGAGACAGACACATAGAGGAGGCCATGTGAAGACAGAGGCAAGGATTGAAATGACGTGGCCACAAGATGCTCTTAAGAGGTGCTACCTATGCTCAGTTTGTGCCCAGTCTGGTTCTAGGCAGCTCCCTTGGGACACCTCTCACATCTAAACACAGGTTGGCGTGGTAGGTAGGTGGAGGGATGTTCTTCATGTTCCATCATGGGTGTATATGCTTATTATAATTCCCAGCAGCCTGCTAGAAGCAGGGAAAGATGGGGGTGGGAGGGACTGGCCCACTAACTGCCTATCCTCCTGCTTTCAGGAACCTCAGCCTGAATCTGTGGGTACCCTTCATCTAAAGGCCTTCAGCAGGTAGACAGGTGTGCAAGAAGGGCCAGCACATGCACAGCCCCAAGCTGAGAGGGGAGGTGCCTGTTCACCACGTGAACAACCCTGAAGCATACCTATCCAGCACTCAGGATGGCCTCAGAGACAGGCATGATCAATACCTGATTTTATAGCCAAGAATTAAGGCCACAGAGAAGGTGAGAAACTCACCAGAGGTGGCAGGATTGAGACTAGTGCTAAGGTGCAGGGGTTCACCTGGGGGACCCACTGATACTGGAGGAATTGCTTCAGACTACCCATTTCTCCCACTCCATCCACTCTTCCTTCCTGGAGGAGCCTTTCCAGAGACCCTAAGTACACTGTTCTTTCTCTCATTTCAAAACGGACAAAACCCTCTCTGGCCTGGCTTCTCTCTCTGCTCCTCCCCTCACCCCAAGAGTTTCTGGTGCTCACTATCCCTGCTTACACTCCTCTCCTCTTTACAAGTCCCCTCCTGCCAGCCCCTTCCCCAGCACTGCTGTTGTTCTCAGGCCCCAGGTTGCTCCACCTCGGCCCCTGCTTGTGGGCAAACCCGTTGGCCCCAGACATCCAGAAGCCCCTCTCCTGGTTGTTCCTCCACCCACCCATCCCTACCACCCTCAAGCTTCTTCTTTGTCTCCGTTGCAGATTCTCAACCTCTTAAAGTTAGAGTCCTGGGGTCCAGGCATTGGCCCCCAGCCACTGCCCCCATGTTTTCACCTCCATCTCCCCTGGCCTGTCCTGCTCCCCAGGGAGGAGCCCATCTTCCCGTTCCTAAGTTCCTAAGATCTTCCTTTCCCCCTCGTATTCCTCCCAGCTTCGCACCCAGCTCCTCAGTAAATCCCATCAGCTCTGTCTTCAGAACTACCTGGAGCAGAACTTCCCACATCTGCGCCGATCCCACCCAGGCCCAGGCCACAATGCTCCCCGAACGAGCGTCACTGCTGTCCCCTCCTGACTGGTCCCGGGCGTCCACCCTGGCCACTTCACAGTCCGCTGTCCTTGCAGCAGCCTGGGGTCCTGCAAGCCAGTGCCAGCTATTTGTTCGAGACCCCCGGTGGTGCCACCAGAGCCTACCACGCTGGGCTCCAGCCGTGCAGGCCTCCGGTTTCGGCGTCCCCAGGGCCATCCTCTGCACTTAATTAACCCTGGCCAGTCCTCCCAGGCGCCAGACCTCCTGACCGACCCTGCTTTGTCTTTTTATTAGCGCACATACCACGTGGTTTAGTTTTTTACAATGTTCAGTTTATTGTGCCTCCCTGCACCAACCCGCAGGGGACCCTAGCTGGGGGCGCCTTCTGTGTTGACCCAGACTCCGGGAGGGCCCGCGCACCGAGGCTCCATCAGAGTTTGCTCAATGCCTGCAAAGATGGAGCCCAGATCCAGGTCGCAGGGGTACCAGGAAGCCCTCCTCCCGCTATCATCCTGGGGCACCCAAAGGCCGCAGCGCCAGTCTAGGACTCCAGCTCCGGGAGGGGCGGGGGAGCGCCGAGTGGCCGGCACGGGCGGGGCGGGGCGGGGCGAGGAGGGGCCCTGGCTGGGGGCGGAGCTCGAGCCTGCAGGAGGCCGGACCAGTTGCCCGGCCTGAAGGGGGAGGCCTAGGCCATGCAAGTTCTTTCTGGATGTTTGTCTCCCCGGGCAGCAGTCTAGAGTTAAACAGTTCCCCAAGTGGAAGGGCCGTTTGACTCCTCGAGGCCTCCGACTACAAGGAGTGGCGCTTTCCTCCTCTTGAAACCTTTCTTCCCCGTCCTGGTCCCAATAGTTCCGGCCAACGAGCTGGGCGGGGCCCCCGGAAGCCGGAGCCGTGCACTTCCGGGTCGAGGAGCGAGCTTCGGCGGCGGCGGCGGTGACGGCAACTACACATCCGTGCCTGGTAGCTGCTCCCCGTCGGGCGGCGGCAGTGGCGAGCGCCCGGGAGCTGCCGAGGGGCGCGAGGTTCCCCGGTAGGTGCGGCGGCCGCGCCGATCCCGGGGCTCCGGCCGCGCGGGCCGCCCGTGGGCGCCGCGCGCTTTGTCTGCGGCCTGCGCGGCGGTGTGAAGCCTGCGCCGCGCTGGCCGCGGGGCGAGGCGGGCGCCGCGGGGATGCGGCCCGGTTGCCCGGAGCGGCCTGGGGCGGACGGGCGCCGGGATGTCCCGCGGAGGCGGGAAGGTCCTGGGTCTGGGGGCCGGCGTCTGGGCCCTGCCGCCCACCGGTCACGGGCTTGCGGAGACGCGACAGGAGCCCACCTGCCTGGTCTTGTGACGCCCCCGCCGGCTGCGATTTCTCCCCGCAGTGTTTGTGGGAAAGCCTGGCTATGTGCTAACTTTGTTTCCAGCTTCCAGTCGTCGGTGTCTTCTTGGCCTTCGGGTTTTGTCTTCATTTCTGTAGGGGTTTGTGGTTGACGGGCTGGATTTCTTCTTAATGGTATTCTCTCAGGAGTAGGTAGTGTCGTCCCTGCTTTACAGAGCCCAGAGAGGTTAAGTAACTTGGCGGTGTCATACAGCTATTGAGTGACAGCCAGTGTACTTTGTTAGCTTAAGCTGTCCAACTCTGTGTTTTATTTACACTGACCGCGTTTTTATCTCTGCTCTTTTTAATGAGGCTTGTGTTACACCGTCTTCCACTGTAGGGTCTGTGTACACTTCTTTTTACATGACAGGAGAATGTTAGTTTGGTGGGTGAACGACTTTTTGGCCAGTGGTCACCTGAGGCTGAGGTAAGGCTTGACTTGAGACTTTACCTTTCTCCTGGGCCAGTCTGTTTTTTTTCTTTACAAGAAAAATTGTGTTAGTCGAAAAAATGGTAGATGACCCCTTTCAGCATAGTGCCATCACTGAGTGTCCAGAGCATGCCTGGCTTCAGAGCCCTGGGCAGTGCTGCAACATGGTATTCATCCCAATCCTGCAGAGGCCTTTTAGGGCCCCTAATTTTTTTATTTCCATTGCAGTTTACAATTAAATGGTGAATAAAGACACACGTGGCTGGATTTGCTGCAGGCTTGCCTGGTGCCTGGAACCAGCACTCATGTTCTGGGCTTAACATAGGTGCAACTACCACACACCACAGGCCCTTTTGTTCCCTTAATACAAGTTGGAATTGCAAATGTATGGGTTTCCTTGAATCTGAAAAGAGAAATACAGTTTTCTGGTTTTCATTCTTCCCTGGAGAATGAAAAGGAAGGAGGCTGAGCAGGAGAGCCCCAGTAATCCTTGGGAAGGCTGGAGACCTCCCTACAGAAATGGCTTCCCAGACTGCAGCCAGGGACAGATGGCAGAGCTGGAGATTTTGAATCAGGGTAGACATGTCTGAGCTGGGGCTGCTGGTGGGACAAGAGTTCTGACTGGAGGGTTCTTGGTGGGGGTGGAGGTGCTGGTGGTCCCAAATTATGATCTTGTTCATGGTGCTTGCCCTGGAAAATATAATCCCTGCAGAGGCTACTTGTGTTCTTTTCCTCTTCTCTGGCAGGAAGGTTCCAGCAGTTGCTGTTGTGCGATGATCCGGGAAGTGGTGATGTTCAGCCTTACATAACCTGAGCCTTCCCACTGCTACAGTAGAGGAGTGTAAAGAGGCCTTTGGAGGTTTTCCCCACCAGCAGTGGTGGAGGGTACAAAGGTCCTCAGGCCTTAATCCCACAGGTGATTGGACTTTTGGAGCCTCATTCCTGAGCTGGTCTTTCAGACAAGCTCTCACGTGCCCACCACTGTCATTGCCCACTGATATCTTCTAGCAGCCCTCGCACTGGCCCTGCCACTCACCCCTTACTGGTAGATCTTGGCCTTGGTGCATCAAGGGAGGAGCCAGGATTTACTTATTCCTATTTTTGACCTTGTGTGTATGAGATACAATGACAGTGAGGATTTATACTTGGGGTAGTCAGACCCTAGAATTCCCTCTACCTCTGCTCTGTGGTCTCCTAGGTGATCTTTAGGGAGTAGATTTCCTGGTGTTTTTGAAATGTTCTCTGGTAGATTCACATGTGTGAGTAACTACCTCCTTTCCTTTCTCCAGGGCAGGAACTGTGTTCCCCTTGCACTGCACACAGTAGGGGCAGGGTAGGTATTGGAGCAGGTGTCCGAGGGTGATGTGGGGTCCAGCTCTGGGAAAGGACACAGCTATGCCCGCTTCTAGGTCTTATCTCTGTGTGCCCCTCAGGAGAGATGTCGCTCCTTAGATGGGACCTAGCATCTGTCTCTGAGTACTCCCGGAGTCAGTGTCTCCAGCAGGAGCTTTGGCCAGGACATGGGGTTAGTGACAAGTAGGATATCTCTGCTGAATATACCAGGCAGTGGGGGTACAGACTGAGTTGAGTGGGGATAGTGGCCAATTATCTTAACCTTAGAGCACCAGGTAGAAGAAAGATAATGATTTGGCAGTACCACTTCTCAGTTTAGTATTTCCAGGTAGTAGTAGCTTTTGGCAGTTGACAATTGCATTGACTTAACATGGATTCACTATTTGAGAAAACATCATCTTAGAATTGGGGGCTTCGTACTGTTTTGTCAGATGAGGAAGTGGGCAGTCCTGGTCTCTGATCTAGCCTTAGCTCAGTCGGACATTGTCCTCTGGGAGCATCTGTATAGCAGTTGTGGTCATACCCCTGTCTGAGTTGTAACAGACGTAGAGCTCAAAATGTGAGACCTATGATGGACTCTGCAATGCAGTGAGGCTCTGGTCCTGAGGGCCTTCCCCTCCCCTCTCTCATCAGTCTGTCATGTGATGCTTTTGCCTCGGACCTGGGAGGAAACTGGACTTGGTGGAAAGCAGAGTGCTGCAGGGTGGGCTTCACTGTGACCCACTGAATTCCTACATGACTCCCTTGTGAGAGGTGTTTCTTCCAAGGGTCGCCTGGGAAATGAGGAAAAGGAGCTACGAGCAGAGACTTTGCTTATTTGGGAGCCAAAGTTGGAGGCCCTGATTTAGGAGGATTGTGTGAGACTAGGGTGTTGATAAAGGTATTCTCTGTTACCCTCATGGTGACCCTGTGAGGTGTGGAGGGCAAGTGTCCACACTGCTGGATCAGGAGCCCGAGAGCAAGTGGACTTGAGAGCCAGGGGCTGCTCTCTGCTCCTCTTGATTGCCTGGCTCTAGGTGCCTGGGGGATTCACTAGTTCCTGGTGGGTGTGCTGTGGGTGAGGTCAGGAGAGCTTCAGCAGAGCCTCATGGCCTCCTAAGAGTGGCCAGCCTTGGCTGAGAGTAGTGTGGCAGGGAGAGGGCCCTGTTTACCAGCTGAGCCCTGTGGTGACCAGCCCTCAGTTGAAAAGCCCTACTGGTCTTAGCTCAGAAGTTTATTCCTTTTTGTTTGTGTCCATTGGGGTGCTGCAGGTGGCTATTTGTACAAAAACATCCTAGTCATTATAAATTGGGATCTGGCTTTGAATGTAGCTGTAAAGAGGAATCAGTGTTTGGTTTTTTGTTTTGTTTTGTTTTTTGAGACAGTCTCACTATGTCGCTCTCAGTAGAGTACCGAGGCATCACAGCTCACAGCAACCTCAAACTCTTGGGCTTCAGTGATTCTCTTGCCTCAGCCTCCCAAGTAACTGGGACTGCAAGCACCTGCCACAATGCCCACCTGCTTTTTTGTTGCAGTTGTTTAGATGGCCGGGGCCGGGTTTGAACCTACCACCCTCAGTGTATGTGACTGGTGCCATAACCACTGTGCTACGGGCGCTGAGCCAATGTCTTTTTTTAAATTTGTGCACAACTTAATGGTTAGAGTTATATGTGCGTTGTGTCTCATGGCTCTGTCCCTGAGCTACACAAGTGGACACAGCACAGGGGCACGATATGTAGGAAGTACCTGCCATTCTTTCGGGGGGGTTCCAGCGAGGCACATGCAGGAAATTGCCTACTTCTGGTTTCTTTCAGACTGAGCTCCATGTGTAGCAATGGACGACGACAGCCCGCATGAGCTTGTGGCCTGGAGCCCGGTGCTGGATGGATGCCCACATGTTGGCCCCATGGACATGGCCAGTGATTTTGGTGAGCCACTTGGCACCAGGGACCTTACCAGGAGGGCACTGTCTAGGCCTGCCTGCCATGTTCTCCAGGTTATAAGCTCCCATTCAGAGTTATCTGTTTGTGTTGTCAGCTTTCTTCTTTACTTACTTACTTATTTATTTTGAAACAGATAAGAATCACCCTGGTAGAGTGCCATGGCATCATAGCTCACAGCAGCCTCAAACTCTTGGATTCAATGATCATCTTGCCTCAACCTCCAAAATAGCTGGAGCTACAACCACCCATCACAACGCCTGGCTAATTTGAGAGACGGGGTCTCACTCTGGCTCAGGCTGGTCTTGAACTCTGAGCTCAGGCCTCCATTTGTGCTAGAATTATAGATTGGTGTGTCAACCACCACACCCTGCCAACTTTTTTTTATTTTTGGCCAGGGCTGGGTTTGAATTTGCCATCTCCAGCACATGGGGCCAGCGCCCTACTCTTCTGAGCCACAGTTGCTGCCCACCAGCCAACTTTTAATCTTTAAAAAGAAAAAAAACTGACTTGGTGCCTGTAGCTTAAGTGGCTAAGGCACCAGCCACATACACCTGAGGTGGCGGGTTCGAATCCAGCCCAGGCCCACCAAACAACAGTGATGGCTGCAACCAAAAAAAAATAGCCAGGCATTGTGGCGGATGCCTGTGGTCCCAGCTACTTGGGAGGCAGAGGCAGGAGACTCGCTTGAACCCAGGAGTTGGAGGTTGCTATGAGCTGTGATGCCACGGCACTCTACCTAGGGGGACAGCTTGAGGCTCTGTCTCAAAGAAAAAGGAAAAAAAACTTTTTTTTGAGACAAGGTCTTATTATGTCACCCTCAGTATAATACTGTGGTGTTGCAGCTCACAGCAACTTCAAACTCTTGGGCTTAAGCGATTCTCTTGCCTCAGCCTCCCAAGTGGCTGGGACTACAGGTGCCTGCTACTTTTTTTGTTGCAGTTGTTTAGACAGCCCAGGCTCAGTGTATGTGGCCAGTGCCCTAATCATTGAACTATGGGGCCAAAAGAAAGAATTTTTAAGTTATTTTTATTATTTTATTTATTTTTTTTTATTATTTTTCTTAGACAGTGTCTTACTTTGTCACCCTGGATAGAGTGCCATGGCATCAGCCTAGCTCACAGCAACCTCAAACACCTGAGCTTAACTAAACTTCTTGCCTTGACCTCCCAGAGAGCTGGGATTATAGGCAAGAGTCACTATGTCCGGCCAGTTACTCTTTTTTTTTTAATTGTAGAAGTAGTACATTGAACTCTTGCATCTTATTTTTAATGCAAATAACATATGTAGGATAAAGGGATGCCATTTTCCCTGTGTCTGCCTTCACCAGCCCTGGGGATGGCCTCTGGTAGCCCTTTGGCAGGTGCTCTCCTGCATATCTCCACGCATTTGCAAAGCAATCCCCGGCCTTCTGCTGTCTGGGTCATGACACTGCCCCTGGGGCCTGTGTTTTTACCTCTGGTGATCTAGAAGAAAGCAGTGACGGTAGCAGTGGGGACTCCGAGGATGACACAGACAGTGAGCTCGGAGATGGTACAGACCAAGAAGATGGGGCAGGACCTGATCAGGAAGACCTGGAGGACAGAACTGGTGAGATTGCTGGCTTTTCTGTCTCTTCTTGCTGTGACAGGGACAGCCTTTTGTAAAATGTGCTCAGTGAAGTCATTGTCTTACCCACAGCTGGCCTAAGTAGGTGTGGGGAAGATGAGAGGAAGACTCATACACACTGGCCATGCCCTGGCAGCTCACCCTGTGATTTGTCCTCTCATTCTGACCAGAATTCCTGAGAGCTGGCAGACACATCCCATGTCTTTAATAAGGGAATTCCCAGCTCATTTACACTGGTTAACATTTGTGCCCTTTAACTTCTTTGCAGGGAACAGTGCCTTAAAGGACAGGTCAGTTTTGGGTGCACTGTGGTGCCTTCTTCCCTGTGCCTGTTGCCACCCTGAGGAGGACACGGCCCACAAGGTCCCTGGCCTGGTTGCCCCACCCCAGCCCGGCTATGGGCACTTTTCTCAGAGGGAGGACTGAGCTCCACTTTGGACATTTGGCACCTCGCTGCTTTCTGTCTGCCAGGCCTCATTCTAAAGCATCTGCTTTAACCCTATAGTACTTAGTAGAATGATCTGGAAAGGTAGCCCTCATGTTGGGGGCAGTACCAGTGAAAGAACAGACTGACAGCATGCGTCAGAGTTACTAGGTGTGCATTGAGTTATTCTCTCCTGGGTTGACAGATCACAGGCATGGCCCACTACTTATTTCCTGCCATTGAGCTGGGGCTTTGGCTTGTCCACAGCGGGTCTTGGCACAGGCGCTGACCAGGCTGAAGGCATGGGATGCTGGATGTTGCCAGAGACTCTGGGCTGGAGTGAGTATGAGGGCCTAGCTCAGCCAGCCCACTGTCCCTGAGCTTACTTTGTAGCAGCAGAAACAGTGGCAGGAAGCACCTGTTAGGGTGCCAGGTAATAGACAGTGAGAGCAGGCAACCAAAGAAAGGAAAGACTCCATAGACCTAGGGGTCAGAGAGAAACTAGAGAAAGTCACACATTAATTGCAATCTGAAGGATAATAAGAGGGGGCTGGTCAGCGGTAGACCTGGGGATGGAGCATTGTCACAAGGCCGCTTCAGAGTTTTAGGCACTGGAGGGGTGTTGGCTATAGTGATGGGCACACAGAACCTTACTGAGTACCATACTTTACTCTTTCAGCACTAAGTTTTGAATGTAAAAAGTAGCCAGTGTCTCTTTAGCTGGTGGGAAATATAGTCAGATGTTCAAAGGGCACCTCCTGCCTCCTGGAGGCCTGATACTGTCCAGGGCCCCTTCCTGTAGCTCCTCTCTTCTCCTGCTGCTTTTCCCACCCTGCTATTTACTCTTTTTTTTTTTTTTTTTTTTTTTTTTTTGAGACAGAGCCTAAGGCTGTCCCCCTGGGTAGAGTGCTGTGGCATCACAGCTCACAGGCGCCCACCACAACACCCGGCTTTTTTTTTTTTTGGTTGCAGCTGTCCTTGTTTGGTGGGCCCAGGCTAGATTCAAACCTTAGATGTATATGGTTGGCGCCTTAGCCACTTGAGCCACAGGCGCCGAGCCCTGCTATTTACTCTTAAAAATCGCTGACATTTCGTTTCCAACTCTAGATTTTAAATCTTACCGTAAAAGATGAGAGCTTCTGGCTTGGCACCTGTGGCTCAATCGGCTAAGGCGCCAGCCACGTACATCTAAGGTGGTGGGTTCCAATCGCCAGCCCGAGCCTGCCAAACAACAATGATGGCTGCAACCAAAAAACGGTCGGGCATGTGGCAGGCGCCTGTGGTCCCAGCTACTTGGGAGGCAGAGGCAGGAGACTCACTTGAGCCCAGGAGTTGGAGGTTGCTGCAAGCTGTGATGCTACGGCACTCTACCCAGGGGGACAGCTTGAGGCTCTGTCTCAAAAAAAAAAAAAAGGCTCGGCGCCTGTGGCTCAATCGGCTAAGGCGCCAGCCACGTACACCTAAGGTGGTGGGTTCAAATCCCCAGCCTGGGCCTGCCAAACAACAATGATGGCTGCAACCAAAAAATGGCCAGGTGTTGTGGCGGGCACCTGTAGTCCCAGCTACTTGGGAGGCGGAGGCAGGAGACTCACTTGAGCCCCGGATTTGGAGGTTGCTATGAGCTGTGATGCCATGGCACTCTACCCAGGGGGATAGCTTGAGGCT
>CAUYQV010184128.1:0-32965 GCA_963574575.1 Galagoides demidoff
GCTTAATCTTTTTTTTTTTTTTTTTGAGACGGAGCCTCAAGCTATCACCCTGGGTAGAATGACATGGCATCACAGCTCACAGCAACCTCCAACTCCTGGGCTCAAGCGAGTCTCCTGCCTCCGCCTCCCAAGCAGCTGGGATTAGAGGCGCCCACCACAGCACCGGCCACCTTCCGGTTGCAGCCATCATTGTTGTTTGGCGGGCCCGAGCTGGGGACCCGAACCCGCCACCTTAGGTGCACGTGGCCGGCGCCCCAGCCGATTGAGCCACAGGCGCCGAGCCATATCCATCTTTCAACGAAAAATATCAAGTCATGCTAAAAGGTAAAAAAAGAAAAAGGCAATCAGAAAAGGAAAAGCAGCAGAATAAGAATCTTCTGTAACACCGATTTGAATTAACAGAGAACTTAAGGTAACTATTATTAATGTGTTACAGGCTCTAGTAGGAAAAATTAGACAACACACAAGAGTAGATGTATATGTAAGCAGAGATAATTAAAACTCCATGAAAGAACCACAAAGAAATCTCGGGCTTTAGTTTAGAAAACTAAAATTGCTGTAGAAGAAATGAAGCATTTCTTTGATGGGCTAATCAGTAGACTGGCCATAGCAGAGGAAAGATTCAGTGGGCTCAAAGATACATCAATAAAAACCTCCCAAACTGAGGTGGTGCCTGTGGCTCAAAGGAGTAGGATGCTGGTCCCATATTCTGGAGGTGGTGGGTTCAAATCCAGCCCTGGCCAAAAATTGCAAAAAAAATAAAAAATAAAAAATAAAAATTTGTTATGCAATAATTCCACATCAGACAAAACTATTAAAAACAAAACAAAACCAAAAAAACCCTCCCACACTGAAACATAGAAAGAGAGAAAAAAAAGAGAGCGAGAGAAAGGCAAAACTGAAAGAATTGCAGGGATAAATTTACAAATCTATTAGGATAGTCTGAGACTTAACACATTTCTATTAGTGATTAGATAAATAAAGCCTGCAGAAAATCAGTTAAGAATACAGTTGAACTGAAAAGCACCATTAATAAAGTAGATCTAATTGATGTTGATAGAATACTTCATCAAATAGCAACAGAACACATATTCTTCCCAGGCTCAACAGAACATTCAGTAATATGTTCTAGGTCACAAAATATACATTGACAAATTTAAAAATAAATAAAAATCATAAAAAATATCCTAAGTATGATCTCTGGGAAGATGGCAGACTGGAAGCTGCCCACAAGCAGCTGCTCTCAAGGAAGGTATCCAGACAGCAGGCAAGTGCCTACCTTGTATAGCTCTTCTCAGAAGGCACACTGAGAGACCCCAGAAAAGTAATGAGGAACACTAGGAGTGAAGACGGTGACAGAGCGATTCATCCACATGATGGGTGGACAGGGTCTGTGGAAGGAGTTCGTAATATCAAGAGGACAGGGC
This sequence comes from Galagoides demidoff, assembly GCA_963574575.1. Classification (NCBI taxonomy): domain Eukaryota; kingdom Metazoa; phylum Chordata; class Mammalia; order Primates; family Galagidae; genus Galagoides; species Galagoides demidoff. Next base: position 1,428 of record CAUYQV010184128.1, read on the forward strand.
GCTGAGGTGACCGCTCACCCTGCAGGCACTGTGGCTCAGTTGTGATGGGGGCTCCCCAACTACCACAGACCTCTGTCTGGACTGACCAGAGAGCTGCCTGGAGTCTGTGCTGTCACTGCACCAGAAGACAGGTGCAGTAAGCATCTGGTAACTGCTGATCCTGGGTTTCTGCAGAGGATACTGTCCTGAGCTCTAAGGTACACAGCACCAAATCTACACAGGGCTCAATTTGGCAACAGTGGCCTTATTGTCCCCTATTGGCTGTAGGAGCAGCAGACAGAGCATCTGCTCCCTCGGAGCCCACCCGGTGACTGGGAGCAAACACCCCCCTCTCCAATGTGGTGAGATCTAAGCAGAGGAGTTGCTTTGAACACTGTGGTCTCAACCTGGGAAGCTTTGGGCAATTGCCTCAGTGGGACCTGGTGGGGAAGGGAGAGGTCTGCAGTACTCGAGTCACTGGAACTGCCCCCTACGGGTACCAGCTTAGCAACTGCAGTCCCTGAGTGGCAGAACAGCCTCCTGCCTGTGTGGCACTGCCTCTGAGATGCAACTGGGAACTGCCCACCGAAGCATGGCCCTGCTTCTGCAGATCATAGTTTCAGCTTTGAGGTTCCCATACCAGAGTCGAAGGCTCCGCCTCTGTGGCTGCAGAGTTCCCACCAGGCCTGGGACATAGCCCCCAAGACTCCCACCACCGCCATTAGACCAGAAGAACTGCCCCAAGGTCCAACATCCTTCCACGGCCTGAGTGGTCTTGAGCCACTGTTATACCTGGACATGGATTGAGCAAATGCTTGCAGCCTGGGTATCCATGACCACCGTCTGGATTGCCTCACACAGCTGCCACTGTCACTTTGTGGAGAGATCACAGGCAGAGCAATCAACACAATGATGCAGGACAGGTGGCCCCACAACCTGCCACTTGTGTTGATGCTGCCGTGGCTGGAGGAACCACTTGCTGGAATGGCGGGACACCTGTGGGGGGAGACACTGGCGCCTTGCTGTCTACTCCCAGTGACCTTCTGGCTGGTCAGTTTCATGGATGGCACCTTGCTGTCTCCTCTTGTGAGTTTCCAGGGCCTGAGTGTTCCAGCACCTTGCTGCTGATTGGACAACTGACTGTAACTGACACAGACACAGACCCTAAAAGTCAACATTGAGTTCTGGCAAAACAACCCCTGTGACTATATAAACCTGAGCAGAGAGCCGGAGGACAGACCTTGAAGAGGGAGCAGGAGAGCTTGTTCCCCTCCCAGGTTCTCTCTGCTAGGAGCTTTGTTTTTCTAAGTTTTAATATTTGTTTCTGTGAATAAATCCTGTCTTACCAGATTGTGCCCCTTCCATTCATTCTTCAAATCACCAAAACCAAGAACCTGAAACTCCAGTATCAACAACACCAGCCTTTGTGCAGGTTTCATCCATCACCAACTTGAACTTCCTACAATGATCTGGGGAACAATGCCCCCTTCACAAAGATCATGCAGCACCAGCTTGAACTATGGCAATCAGGGTGAGTAGGACAGAATAGAACTGATGCACTATAGATTTTTAGTGCACATGTCACCCACCTGCTACTTCAAAGAGTAGGAAAGAAACAACATCTAGGGAGCCTCCCTCCTTCTAATTAAGCAGGAGAGTTCCCAGCAAAGGAGAATAGGTGCCCTGAAAACCTATTAGCTCTGAGCAAGAAGAGAGAATTCAGATGAAAAGAAACCAGCAAATGAACCAAGGCAACATGAAAAAAACAAGAGTTTGACACTCTCAGTGGACCAGTGGCGTGTGTTTGTGGACTCCAGCCACAAGGAAATTGCTAAAATGACATAAAAGGAATTCAGAATATGGATGGGAAATAAGAAGAATGAAATTAAAGAGAAAATTGAAAACTAACAAAAAGAAATGAAAAACTATTACAAGAAATGAACAAAAAGTCACTAAAATTCTAGACAACATAAGAAATGATATAACAAAATGAAAGGAGTTGAGGAGTCATTTAGAGAATTTCAAAAGATAGCAGAGAGCTTCAACAATAGAATGAACACACCAAGAAGAATAATCTCCCACGTGTAAGTGAAGGCACTTAGGCCAACCCAGTCCTTTAAAAGTTATTTAAAAAAGAATTTGTGGTAACTATAGAAATATGGGATCACGTAAAGCAAACTAATGTACAAATTATAGGTATCCCCGTGGGGGAAGAAGAAGGGTTAAAAGCACAAAAAGTCCATTCTGAGGAATCGCTGAGGAGAACTTCTCTGGTTTAGCCAGAGATTCAGACTTCCAGATATAAGATAGTCATTGAAAATCAGGAAAATTCATAGCAAATGGGACCTGCAATATGGTCTGAGGCTTTGCTGTGCTACTCTGGTTCCTCCACTGATCTTTTGTTGACTAATATTTCTCCAATATATTCTTGTGTTTCTTACCATCTTCTTTCTGAAAGACCTGAACTGATACATAGTGCCTGCGACTATGTTGTGCAAATAGTAAATTATCAAATATTAGCTAAAAGATTAAATAAATTGGTGGTCTATTAAAGACCTCAGGGAGTGTTTTAGTTTTTCAAACATAAAGTAATCAGCCTCAAGTTTTTTGCAAACATGAGAGGAGTCTCAATGCTGTGAAAAGAAGGCTGAAAAATTCATCTTGGTTATCAAGTGGCATCAAATCCACTTGATTCCAATTTTATAAAATAACCTGTTTTATTTAAGCAATTTTTGGAGGGGGTTCAACTTTGAATTAAAAATTCCCAGCATTCCACGTTATTTCATTAAGGAGAAAAAGTTAAATCAGATCAAAGAAGTGATATTTAAGAAGGGTCCCCAAATCTGATACCAGAGTTTCAGGTTTTTTGTCTCGGTAATTTAAAGAATAAATCCGCGGACCACAGATGAGTGGTAAGACAGAATTTATTTACAGAAAAGAAGACAAAAACACTAAAGTTTCTGGTAGGGAGAGAAAACCCAAGTTGGGAGAGAAAAGCTCTCTCTGTTTCTTTCTCCATCTTTTTCCCATCTAGGGGTATATATGTGTGCATGGGTTCCTTCTACATGAGGCCAGGAAATGAATGGACACAGTGTCTTATGCTGGGGCGAGGTGAATGAATGTATTAATGAATGGACAGTCTCTTCTGCAAAGTTAATGAATAGACACATCCCATTCACAGGAATTGAGGCCTAGGAAACTTACATGAAATTGACCTAGGCATAGGAAATGGGGGTTTCTTATTCAGTCTAAGTGTAAAGGGAAGGAGACACCAAGGTGCCCATGTCTCTCCAGCAGTTGTCCAGTCCCTTTGGCTATTGGAGCGTCCAGTGGGGATGGGAGGCTCCCTCTCCCTTGCCTATGTTCCAACCTGCTGGTTCCTCTGCTGGCTGCTGTGGCACCAACATCACCAAGGTAGAGGGGGCCAGGTCCTCAAGCTCAGCTGAGCAGGCTGGGGCACCACCTGTCCTGTATCAATGGTAACCAAAGGTATTGAAGATCCTGGTAGCAAATCTTTTGAGTAGTCAATGTAACTTGTTGTCGGTGCCCACTGTGACACCCTGTCACTGTGGGAATAAAACAGCCGGAACACAGATTAAAGGTACATGCCTGCAAGAGGTGGGCTTCCCATCTGTCTTCTGAGAGCCCCAAGAAACCTATCTCTTGGCCTTTTACTGAAGCCTGATACACAGGAGTGGGTGCCCACGTGCTAGGATCACTTGTTTAATGGTTGCTAAGTGCTCTTTCCAACTGGCTGGACTCCCATCCTGTTGCCCTATGAAAGTCACAAAGTTTAAGGCTTGCTAACAAGCTATCTTATCTCATTAACGCATGCAGCTGCTCAAGGGCCTGTATACCAGCTGCAAAACATCTCCCTCCCGGCTACGAGATTGTCTTGCTCCCAGAGCCCATGGCTTCTTCTTTAAGTCTGGTGCTCAGTCTCCTACACGTTCTATTAAAAAACAAGGTATCAAAGGGATACTTGCCATCTTCCATGTTTATTTCAAGCACATTCACAATAGCAAAGATGCGAAATCAGCCCATGAGTCCATCATCAGATGATTAGATAAGGACAATATGGCAGAGATGCACAATGAAACACTATTTGGCAAAAAAAAAAAAAATTAAATACTTTCATTTGCAGCAATATAGATGGAACTAGAGGTCATTATGTCCAATGAAATAAGTCAAGTACTTGTTTACTAAGAAAGAAAATATTGCATGTTCTTTTTCATATGTGCAGATTTTATGTATTGATAGCACATTTTACCCATAACCACAAAGCTGGGCCCTCCAGCTATCCCAATACTTGCCTGAGTACTTCCAATGGATGAAAGGATTATCATGTTACTCACACCTGTCCATACCCCACCTTCATTGAATGGTACGGAGTTGGGAGGTTCTATTCTAGAAAACTGTAACATAGAAGGAGTTAGGCATAAAAGGCAAGAAAAACCTCCAATGGTCTTGTCTCATACACAGGAAGAAAAACACTAAACATTATAACAACTTTGTAGGGAAAACAAAACCAATGTGCAAGTTACAATTAATCTGTAGATAGCTACTAAAGATTATAACTGAAATTCTGATTTTTCAAATGAACTGAAATAATTTATATTAAGGAAAAGAGAATAAATAAAAGTTGATTATTTCAAAGAAGAGGGATAAGAGAGACAATGGGAAAAAAAAGATCAAAGAAAAATGTAAAATAAGGCAGCAGAATTCAGCTAATCTACATTAGCAGTTATATAATTGTCAGTAAGTTAAATTTATTGATATTAAAAGACTGCAATTTTGATATGGGACATAAAAACCTAGTTAAACAGGATAGAAAGAGATCAAAAATGAAGAGTTGAGAAAAATAAGATAGGAGTCAATACAGACCAAATATACCTGTCATATCAACATATAAAAGACTTAAGACAGAGATCCTACATTATAATAAGAAAAATCCACAAAATATATAAAAATAATTAATATTTCTCTATCTAAAAAATAGACTTGATTTTTTAAAAATATGTGTGTATATAAACAACAGAAATATAAGGAAAAATTTAAAAACAGCAATATGGTAAGTGTGATATTTACACAATTTTCAAAGCAAGTGATATCTCAAGCAGGCAAGAAATAAGTAAGTATACAGAAGGTCAGAAAAATATGATTAACTAATCTGATATAGTGTACAAAGAGCCCAATAAAGAAATGCATGCATTTAAAATGAATATGAAACATTTGTAAATATTGGCATTCTATAGTAATGAAAGGATGGTTCAAAAAATTCTGGAGACTTGCTGATCCCAATACAATAAAATTTAAAATCATTAAAAACTATATTGTTAAAATAAAATCATTATACATTTAAAAACTGAAAATAGAGCTATAAATCATCCACAATTTACATCGGCAATTAAGATATATTTGGAACTAGGTCACAATGAAATCATTACATCACAAAATGTATGGAGAGCAGGAAAACTATTACTTTTGAATAATTTGTAGCCTTCAATACAAATAGAGAAAGCCAAAAATTTTAAAGTAAGTATAAATTCAAGTCAAGCAGCTGTGATAAGTTGTATGCATGCCCTCCAACACAAAACCAAACCAAAATGTAGTTCTCTGAAAATTTTAACAGAAAAAAATTATTGACTACATTAACCAAGGAAAAATCAAAACGTAACAAGAAAACAAATACAATAAAGACACAACCAAAAATCAATATTAATTATAGAGACAAGAAATGTACATTTGGAATTTAAAACTGAGAAAAAAGTTATTAAATATTTTAGAAATCTAAATTTGAAAATATAAATAAATGGATATATTTCTAAGTTAATATAAATGACCAAATTAGTTAAAAAATGGCAAGATTTTAAAATAGACCAGAAAGCTGAAGTTGTATAAGTAATCAAAATTCTATACGTGCATACAAGTAAATGACATTAAAATTTCTAAGAACAAATAATTCTTAATCCTTATCTTGCACAATCTTTTACAGAGAATACAAGAATAGCTACCAGATTCACTTATGCAGTTTATATAAGTCTATTTAACAAAATTGGAAGATTTTATAAGAAAACAAAATGACATAGACCAATCTCACTTTATTAAAATAAACACAAATTATTTTTATAACTTAGCAAATGAAATCCAGAAGCTTACTGAAGATAAATCACAATCACTAAGCTTTGCCCATAGAATTTAGAATGGTTTATCAAAATAACTGATAATGAATGTTACCTTAATGGTAGATTACTGGAGAAAAATAAACATAATTTACTCATAGGCCAAAAAAATATTTTGTAGAGTCACAGATTTATCCAATCCCCAAGCTTGGATGCATGAATTTAAATCCAGAATTGCCATATTATGTCTCTAATACACTTTGGAAGCTGAAAACAACAAAAAAGAAAAAAACCAATCCTTACATTTTAATAATGTCATGCATTATTTTTGGAGTTGTACAAAATCCCCTAATTAATGTGAATCCCCAAGTTCACTACACTTTGCTCTTTTAATCATCTAACTTGACCTTCCTTTCCAATTCTACCACATAAGTAAGACACCATCTTCTCCCTTATTGTGACATCTGTGGGGTTTGACCTGCCAGGTCTCTGAGACCACACAGTCCCAGTATGTAATAATTTACACTCTGAAGTGGCTTAAGGATTACATCTAGGCAGTGATATGGCATTAAACTAAAATATATTTTATAGTTTTGTTAATTTATGGAAATAATTCCATCAAATGGATTAAAACTAATTGGAAATTGAGCATAGTACAAAATATCCACAATATAAATATAATAAACTCCACACACTTCAAACCAAATTGAGTAACTATATAGTTACTATGTAGGTTTTCATAAAGTTTATGCGCAGATTCTTCTGATTTCTTTAGAAAGAGTTTAGTGTAGACCCCATTGAACATCAACACGTTAGAATTAATAATTGCGTATTTCAGTATAAAACTGAAAACAATCTGGTTTTTGGAAACAAATCAACCAAAAAATTATAATAGAAAATAGAATACTTATTTCTCACTGAAGTTCTTGCCAGGGAAATATACCCAGAAACAGGAAATACAATATTTTATGTAGCTGAATTAGTAGGGAGAAGGTGCAGCAGTGCCTAAAGCCATAATTTGTAATAGCGTACTAAAAAATATTCATCAGCCACAGATGGAGCTCAAATTATCTGCAGAACAAAACTGGAAATACCTGTAACTTAGAGTAGTTCAGAAAGTAATAAAAGCCGTTGGCAGATTCTTCACCAAATGTTCCTTCTGGAGTTCCTGTGGACTCCCTTCAAAGTCGACACCTTCTACTGCCAGATCTGGCATGCTGATTTGTAGTGAGGTTAAAAGCTCCTGGTGTGTTTTCCTACACTCAGGAGTTTAGAAATGACCATACATTTCCCAAAACAACATTTTGGTTATACTGCCATTAATACTCCAATGAACATTGCCTTTTTTTCTATAACCATGAATTATATAAAAATAAGTATCTGTGAAAAAAATGGCCAATTTTATATTTGTTTTCAGGGAGTTTTTTTTTTTTAAGAAAATATATTAAAATAGATTTCAGTTTTAAAAAGGACTATATACTTTATGCATTGTTTGGAAACATTCATAATTCTTGTATTATCTTGTACAAAACTAATTTAAAAAATTGAGAAGTAGTCTACTAAATAAAGCTTCAGTGAAGAGAAACTGGTAAAAATGAAAGGAAAGGTGGTAGCTGTTATTTTTTCTACCATTTTATAATTATGAAGTATGGATTATATATTCTGCTAAATCCTTTATAGTAAATTGTGACAAATTTCAAAACTTAATATATGAAAGAATAAGTTAATAAATTAATAAATAAATGAAATGCAGAGAAATGTTCTCAGAGAGTAACAGCACCAGAAAAGGAGAATAAGAGATGACATAGATTTAGGCTATCTTAAGAGACTAGGTATCCTTGTGTCATTGCTAGAGCAGAAGCAGAAGCAGAAGCATCACTTAGGAAATTTTCAGCAATGTGAATTCTCAGGATCCTGCTCAAACCTACTTGAATTCCGACCTCTAAGTAAGTGGCCCTGCCATCTCTGTGTTGAAGGTGTCTGCAGGAGATTCTGGTGGATGTTAAGTAATTTTAATTGGATAACTGCATTTCCTATTTTACTGAATAGGAAAGTTTTACAGAAGTCACCAAAATAGAATTTCTACTTGATGACACCACCACACCAGAGAGCTTACTCACATTGGCCCATTTTCTCTGCAGTTGTATCTGTTGCTATGGAAGAAATGTCCACACTCTGGTGTGAGGCCTGCGGCCACCCCTGTGCATTTGGTCCTATCTGCTCTCCGCTGATTAGGACAGAACCCCCAGAACCCCTCTCTCTTGTATCATGATTTTGTTTTTTCTCTTTATTGGAATATTTTTATCAGCATATAAACACCTTACAATTACACTTTTTATTTAAAAAAAGTTCTCTTGATCCCACATGATCTGATCTCTACCTTCTAAAATTTTTATTTTCATCTTTTCTTTCCTGCTCACTTTGTTCCAGCCTCTATGGCTTTTGAAGCACTCCAGGCTTATTCCAAGAAAGGTCTCTGTTCTTAGCTGTCTCCTCTCTCTGGAATTTTCTTTCCCCAATTTATCCTCATCTTCATTGAGGAGACACTTCTGTCTCACTTTATCAGTGAGAACTACCTCAGAATAAGATACCACACTGGCATCTTGACCCTTGGTGCTCCTAACTTATACAAACTTTTGCTGTTTCTGTAGCATTTTCCACTTTCCAAAATCTATGTAATGTATTTATTATTCACTTGTTTTTTATTTTCATTTTTTTTATTTTTAATTATTATGGATCTATAATAGTTGTAAATATATACTTATAGGGTTATTATTCTATTATTTTTTTATTTGTTCCACTGATAGAATGTAGGTCTGCAATCACAAATATCTCTGTTTTATTTACTTGGTTCTTCCAAATCAAGAGTAAGACCTGGACTCTTGCAAGATTAACAAGTATTCTTTTTTTTTTTTTTTTTGAGACGGAGCCTCAAGCTATCCGCCTGGGTAGAGTGCCATAGCATCACAGCTCATAGCAACCTCCAACTCCTGGGCTCAAGTGAGTCTCCTGCCTCTGCCTCCCAAGTAGCTAGGACCACAGGCGCCTGCCACAATGCCTGACCATTTTTTGGTTGCAGCCATCATTGTTGTTTGGCGGGCCCGGGCTGGGGACTCGAACCCGCCACCTTAGGTGTACGTGGCTGGCGCCTTAGCCGATTGAGCCACAGGCGCCGAGCCAACAAGTATTCTTTAAATAATTTAATTAGAAGATATGAAATACTCTAAAAGCAACACTTTACATAAATAGAAGAAAAGGAGTCATTACAGAATTTTGAGTTGAAACACATGTCCAAGAAATAAGAATTTTTTATCCAACAATGTTCAGGTCCAGAGCTGGTAGTGACCCTCTGGTTTTGTCAGACTATGCAGTGATTCACCATGTCCTGCTGGATCCACTCAGCACTGCCTTTGCCTTGTTAATATTTCCAGAACCATACAAGAATGATATAGTATGAAACATTCACAGTCTACCCCCTTAATAAACTAGACATGCATACTTGATATGTTTTGTTAACTGTTCTTAACTTCCAAAAAAGACACTATTTGCTAATGTGACATATAACCAAAAACAATTTGACTCAGTTCTCAAAAGAGTATACAAAGCCCAGTAGGTCATTTTTTCACCTTTGATTGAGGTTTGAGTCCACTTCTATCATCACACACTTTGACATCCTTGAATCCTACTGTATAATTTAGCCCTTATGAAACTATTTTATTATAGCTAATAGGTGAATGGAAAGAGGTAGAAAATAACTACTTAATGTACACACAGATGTTTCCATATAAACATAAATAGGCAACTATTATAACTATTACATTCCTCATATTTTATGGCTGCTAACATATGCTTCTTCCACTTACCCAGTCTGTATTTCTTTTACCCTCAGCAAGTAACTTGTCTGCTCATAATTGTTTGCCTTACAGAGTGTCTAAAATTTTATTCTGAAAGGCATGGGCCAGAGAAGTCTTGCCTGCTCTGGTTCATTACAGTTTTTCATTAATTTTTATCACAAAACATGAGAGTCCAGAGAGGATTCTTATGGATTATTCTTCATTCTAGACATATAACCCTTTACTTCCTCTGTGTAGTATCAACTCAATTTTTTTTGGAAAGTGAAGATTTCTACTCTAATCACTTTGGGCTACTATAACAAAATATCACAAACCGGGTGCCTTAGACAATAAAGACATAAATAAAAAATTATTTATTTAATTTTTAGAGGCAGGGTCTTGCTCTATTGTCTGGGCTAGAGTACAGTGGCACAATCATAGTTCACTGTAACCTCAAATTCCTGAGCTCAAAAGATCCTCCTGCTTCACCCTCCAAAGTAGCTGGGGCTACAGGCATGCCCACAATAGTTGAATAATTCTTTTTTAATTTTTCTTAGGAAAGTTTCGCTGTGTTGATCAGGCTTATCTTGAACTCCTCAAATCAAGTGATCCTCCTATCCTCAAATGATCTTTCCAAGTTTATCTCTCACAGGCATGAGCTACCCACCTGGCTGGCAAACATTCATTAATCATAGTTCTGGAGTCTGGGAAGCCCAAGATCAAGGCTTTGTGTTTCTTCTTAAAAGGGTATTAATCTCACACATGAGGGCTCTACCCCCATGTCATACTCATCTACCAAAGGTTGCATCTCCAAACACCATCACGTTGGGGGTTGGGATTTTAAAATAGAAATTTATGGAGAAGGCAAACATTCAGTCCATCACAGGATATACTACCTTATTTCAACACAGGGAGGCACAGTGACTCCCTCCTGTGCCTGGGTATTTGCTGGAATGAAGAGTTCAAAGAGGCTGTATGACAGCCTCTAGTTTAATGACCATTCCTTTGTTCCCTGTTAGTATTCTTTGCAATGAAACTAGGATATGGGCATGTGCAGAGACCAAAGTTGCAGAGATGGAAACCAGTGTTTACTGTTTAGTCGTATAGGAGTAATGATGGAAATAGGTGTTGCCATTTCACCTTCTTGTATTACAGACCTATAACATTAGTTATGGGGTGAAAACCCCCCTGTAGGTTGTTTGTTTAGAGCAGATATATGCCCTTAATTGCATCATAGTCATCGTAGCTCTGCAGCATATTGCCCTCAGCTTGCACTACACCTGAGTTTCCAAATGGCCACTTACTATTCTTTCTAACATTATTCAGAGGATTTACTAGTGAAATTTAAGGTCTGTAATATGATGATTTGATACACATATGTGTTGTGAAATGACTGTCATGTTAAAGTTATCACTTCACTAATTATCATTTGTGTTAGTGTGTTGTAAGAACATTTAAGACCACTAAAAAGGGGTTAGTAATCAAAGTATATAAGGAACTCCTATCTCAATAGCAAAACTCCAAATAATCCTATTTAAAAATTGGCAAAGGACCTTAATTGCTGTTTTTTGTGAGTAGACATTTTTACAGGGAGCACATACAAATGACAAACAGGCACATTAAAAGATGCTCAACATTATTAATAATCAGTGGAATGCAAATCAAAGTTATAAGATACCACCTCACACCTGTTAGGGTACCTATTATGGAAAAGACAAGAGATATGTGTTGCTGAGGATGTAGACAAAAGAGAATCCTCATACACTGTTGGTTGGAATGTAAATTAGTGTAGTCATTACAGAAAACAGTATAAAAGGCCCTCAGGAAATAGTAAAAAAAAAAAAAAAAAAAAAACAGAGCTATCACAAGATCTAGCAATCCCACTTCTGGGAATACATCCAAGAAAACAAAATCAGTAGCTCAAAAAGCTGTCTGCACTCCCATGTTCATTACAGCATTATTCACAATAGCCCAGGCATGGAAACAAACAAGTATATGTGGATGGATGGATGGATGGATGGATGGATGGATGGATGGATAGAGAAATCATGAGCTCATACACACACACACACACATGCATCCCATTATTTATAATATCTGCCACATTATGTATTTATATATTATACATGTTACATATAGGGTGGCCATAAAATTTGTGTGTAATTTTAAATAGTGTGCAATTTAAAATTACGCATGAACTTTATGGCCACCTTGTGTTATGTAATATATTATTCAGCTATGGCAAATGAGAAATGTTGACCCTTACAACAACATGGATGAATATCCAGAGCATCATGGTAAATAGAATAAGTCAGACAGAAGACGATAAGAAAGACAGAAAGTCTCACTTATATGGGGCATCTAAAAATGTCAATCGTACAGAAATAGAGAGTAGAACGGTAGCTTCCAGGGGGTGGGCTTTGGGGGAAATGGGGAGATGTTGATCACACAGTAAAATATTTCAGTTATACTATGAATATATACCAGGAATCTAATGTACACTTGGTGATTATAATTAACAGTAAAGACATTCACTATTCTAGTAGAACAGCTACTTCAGGGTGAGGTTACATGTAGCAAAGTCAGTGCGTTCCACAAGCATTCATTCATTGTTAAACTTAATCTTACATAAAATGATTTACTTGGTCAGATGCAATGAAGTGTAGAAAAACATAATGGTGAATAAGTTGTTACTCCACAAATAGTGGTTTGGGAAGAAACGTTTCAGGAAGGGAAGGTAAATCCATATACAGAGTAAAACTATCTCTTCTCTGAAGGGGGTACACCATGTAGGCAAACTGCCACAGATAGATAGATGAATCCCTTGGAGAGCAACACCAGACTGGAATCTGTGCGTGCCAGCTAAGCATGTACTCAGCGAGGGCCAAGATGCTGTTGGCAAGTGAGACACTCAGCAAAAAGTTCTGTTGAGTGAGACCATGCATAACTTAGTCCCTGCTGTCACAGTAACTATGTTTAGGAAACAGTTTTGCAAGGACAGAGTAGTTAGGGAAAAGGTTGAATTACTTAGCCTGAAGAACAGAGCATTAAGATCATCCTCTGTCAAGATTTCTGCCAGGTTAGCATTTATGTTGGACACATATATCTTCACTTTCTGTGTCAACCTAAAGATGTCTATCCATGTATTTATCCAGCAAAAGTCTTTGCTTCAGATTTTCCAATTATATCTTTTCCAAGTTACCCACCATCCAGCCAATTTGTTACTGCTCATCCATCAAGGTAGATCTATATATTTATCAATCTCGTCTTCCAGGAATAATAAAGAACTTGGTGCACTGCTCAAAATTTTGCCTACTAGGGGGATTTTCCATTATATTTGTTCTTTGAAAGCATCTTTGTGTGGGATTTTGGCAATGCAGCCATTCACTTCAGATGACGCCCATATATCTTCAAAATCATATGGAGAAATTTCACCAACATAACAAGCCTCTCATATTAATTATTTCCTATCCTCTAAAATATGCATCACTTACCACAATTTCTACTATGATTGCTATTTCTCTTTGACTTGGCCTAATCAGTAGAAACGCTGATGAATCTAATGCAACAGAATGGTGTTCCATTGGTAGGTGTAGCCTGTGCAGGACAGTTTGGATTGGAGATTTGATATAGTTCTGCAATTAAACCATGGAGATTTATATCTGATCATTTGGCTTCATGTTAAAAGATATATCTATATCAAAGAGATTTGATATAGTTCTGCAATTAAATCATGGAGATTTATACCTGTCATTTGGCTTTTTCTGATGCTCTTTATTAATAGATATGGGTAGCGGTGGTGGAGATTACTGCATACCAAAGGTGCCAAAGAATGTGATGCTTTGCTTTAGCTATATAGTCGAATCTGGGATAGCTGTGGAAGTCAGAGTCCCCACAGGATCAGGGTTATGATAACTCACTGTTCTTAATGATCCATCTATCTTCTGCATCAGCCAAATAGGTAGCCTGGAAGAGGATGTGGTAGGAATGACCAACCTTTATCTTTCACATGCTTAATACTGGCTGTTATCTCTGCCGATATCTCCAGGACGGTGGCAATGAAGAGCCACCTCTGTCTTCTATTTGGCCTTTTAAACAGAGCAGTGATTTTCAACCAGTTTTCTGTGAGAGGATACTACGAGTACTGTGAAAATTCTTAAAGATCATTCATTAAATTATTTTCAAACGAAGTTCAAAGCACAATAAGTTTTCTTTTAACTCTTTTTTTTCTTTGTTGATCAATATAATTTGATGCTATGGAAGTTTAACTATAGGTTCAAGTGTGCTGTTGAAAAACACTGTACATGAACTTGATATCATGGGTCAAAGAACCATTGTGATTATTTCAGATGCTAATATGTATGGTTCATACCAGGGAAATACTGACAAAACTTCTCATGATACATTAGGCCCACTGAAAGATGAATTTGAAAACATTATTAGTTTTATAGCTTCCCTTCTATGAGCATCAATTCTCACTGATGAACCAAAGGCATTTTGATTTCTAGGAATTAGTGTCAGTGAAGACCGAGTGTTTAATTATCTCCCCAAAGTCTAATTATGTCTCTTTATCCGATGTTCAATAACCCTGCTAAATGTCTGCATGTTCCTATGGGAAAAAAAGCTTCAATTTTATAGAAACTTAAAGTATAGCAGGATAATCCCTGAAGAATCAAGTTGCCAAGATCAGTGGTCTCTATTGGTCAGATTATTTTGATTACTCTGTCATCTCTAAAGATAACCATGCATATCTTGTCTCAGGCGCTTAAGTACCACAAGGTAGTCCCTTATACCCTAGATTATGATCATCCCTAATGGATTACGGGAAGCCAGTGAGCCAGCAGCAGGTCATTACTATTTCTCTCTCTACAGAGAATAACTACCACCGAACACCGGCACAGTAACTGGCTCCCTCACACAGGTATTTCTCGTAGCCTCAGTGAAGGGAATAGTCTCTGGGTGTTCTCATGTGTCCCTAGGTAGGGAATGATTGAATAGTTTTCAAATGAAAAATCTTCTCTAGCCTTTAAACCTCCCTAAACCTTTGAACACCTTCTTTTATGATATCCCAAGGATGTTCTGTTTTTTCCATTTTTATATAATATGGATAAGCTTTGGAGCCTTATTTCAGGTCAAACAACCTAAATAAAAAGAAAAGAAAGAGGTTCGCCCTACTGCTACATATAGTACCATAACAATCCTGATAGTATAGAATCAATAATAGGTACCAAAAACTGAGACTGGGTCTGGCATTACTTTTTCCACCCTTATTCACCCTTAGAAGGATAATATAAAATAAGAGAATCTTATATTCTTTTCACACTCTTCACAGGATGTAACTTATAACTTCTTACCCAGGGCCTTCAGATTTGAATAGGACTTAGTTCTAGAAATAAGGCAAGGTAGTGAGAAGAGTCCTTAGAAAAATCATCAGTTCCCTCGTAGTGACTGGTTCTTCAGGGAGGGGAGACGACACCCCTCAAAGGAGGAAAGTCGTCTCCACTGGTAGAGGGGCCTCAGTAGAATTAATAGAATCAAAATGCCTAGTGGTAAAAGGATTCAGAAATATGCCTCCACCTCACTTTTCAACGTCCCCTTCTTATCTAATCAATGCCTTGTTCTAACGCAAGAGACCTTATGAACTGTAAATTCAATTTGCATTGCAATTAAATCACACAAAAGATTAGACTGTGGGTTTGCCTTTTATAATCTTGCCTCTATGTCTGTAAGGACCATGTGTTTATTTTATAATTATCACAAACTTTCTGATCACTTTCCTAAACTTTTAGTTGTAAATTTGAAACTCTTCACCACCAATTATTTTTTTCTCTTCCCTCAGAGTACTGAAGCATAATTAAAAGCAGCCAATCAACTACATCAGAGCACTTATTTTCACTAAGATATTACTGGCAGCAACTACTTTATCTTCTAAGACATTTTATTACAAGATTCTAATGAGAGAATAATAATTTAAGTGACTATTTGCCACAGATTGCCATGGGCTATCAGTAGCCTTTACCACTGGGAACTGTGACATTAATTCCATTAGTACTAATCACATGTGATAAATTTTTTAGGGTACCTATCCTGAAGGTGGTGAATATTGGAACTGCCTATAAGACTAGTCTCTTTATCAGTCAGTAATTGGTCAAGGAAGAAAAATAATACAAGTAATGCCAAGGTATGGATGTATTATTGTGATTCGCCTTTCTACAACTATGGAAGCATGTGCAAACTTGTACATAAAGCTCTTGCCTTTGAGCCTAAGGGTAGGTAAGATATTGGCACAAAGCTGGACCTGAGGTAGGAGAGAATAAAAACACAGTAGAATCCACAAGAATGAACTAGAATCTGTGAGTATAAACCTCCACCTTGATGATGTGAATGACCTTTAAAAAATAACCTGACACCTTTGTAATAATCCTGCCTGCACTCAGAGTCCAGAACTAGTATATATGATGCAGATCTGGAAGGGGCTGAGGACCTCTGGGTGCAGGTGCATGTTGATGTCAATCAAGTGGTCCAGCCAATGGTGACAATGTACATGAGATACTGTGCCAGCAGGCGCCCTTCCTTGACCTTCACAGTGCTGCCACACTTCCACCTTCCATATTTCTTTTGTTGAACATTACAATTCAGATCCATACAGAAAAGTACCTTCTGGAAAATACACTTCCAAAGGAGTTAAATTGGGAGCACAAATTGAAGTTAACCCATATCAGATAACATTTCAATTGTATGCTTAATGTCACATTCCTTCCTACACAATATTTTTAAAGGCAATGGCAATATCTTGTCTATTAGTTTATTTCCAGCATATCATCCAATGATTTAAACAGACAATTCCAAATAGATCCATGTCGTATAAGCAAACATAAACACAGTCTTAAAAAGTGAATTGTACTGGAGTGGCCAGTGAAAATGGGATACATTTTTAAAGCAGATAAATTGAGGTAAGTAAAGAGGGTAACAAAAAAATTCAGGGTATATGTTTAAGAATTCAATGAGCATATTAAGTCAATTGGGATAGTTTTAAAATAGGGAAAAGGAGAAGAGATTTGGAAATGCAGTTAAAAACCACATTTCAAAAGAGCTTAAATGCCAAAGTGCGAAATGTGAAAGCTGATATATGTTATAGTTCAATTAAAATGTAATGTCTTTAAAGGACAGTTTAAAAATCCCTAAATTTATGAACAAATGTGTCTTCTCAATAAAGATATTACAAGTTACTTTATAAAAATATTACTTAAGACTTAGAGACTTGTTTTTATGTGTCTTTTTAATAACAACACGATTTACAAGACTTTTATGTATGCTCTGGGCTTTTTCCTTTGCTGATATACTAATAAGAGTTATTAAATTCTTCTTCATTTTTCTCTAAACCTCATTGGATAGGTTATCATTTAATTTCAAGTTCTCTAAACATCAATTTAGAATGTACTTGGTAAGTAAGGAATGCTCTGTATTTGTATCAAGCATATTTATACTGATATATATGATATATAATTATGTATAGCTCTCTATATAGTTCAGTTATTTCAATTAATATAGTTATATGCTAAAGATATAGTTTATTTCCCAAATGTTTGAGACTACATCCATATTAATACCATAAATCAGCTCTTTTGAAGGTTCATAGAGCTTTGTCTTACAGATCTATAATAGAATTTTTCATGAGTTCTCAAGGCCAGAAGCCAAATATTCTTCCATTTTGGAATCCTTTGTAAGACAGTTTTCATCCCAAAATTTAGTTTATAATCATTCTCCATTGGAAAGCATCACCATACCAACCTCATAAGGGCTTATAGTTCTTCTCTTTAACTAAGTAAGCACTTCTTGATTATACTGGAAATATCTAAGACCAGGGTAGTACTTTTGAAAACACTTTGTGAAGGCTTAGAAGATGCCTTCTGAACTTGTCAATCACTCATTTCCTACCCGATTCATTTCTTACCCTTCTCCTGAAAGTTTCATTTCCCGGGCTCTCTAGCTTCCCTGTAGATTTGATGAATGGAAGGCAATTGTGAAATCGGAGGTAAGGAAGGAGGAATGAAAAGAAAATCAGAGTTTTCTCCTCATATCTTTCTGCCTCCAGTGATGGATCTAGCAGTGGCCTTATGTACTCTTTGATTCTGTGACACTGATCTGTCACTCCTTTGTGTCACTGGCTCCTGTAGGGGATAGCATTGCTTGACTCAAGCTCAGTCCACAGTGCCATGATTTTTGGCCTTCTTCCTTGTAGCTCCTGGCCTAGGGATAGTTAGAGTTGCTAATATCTAGGTTGTGTTATCATCTATTGCTATAATCCTCAGCCTTTCCATTAATCTGCTTAACTAATTCCTTAAGCTTGAAAAATCTGGAATAGCCTATATTTTCCTAAATAGATCCTCATTGATATACACTGTAATCTGACCAAAAATCAGAATATATTATATATTATTCCAGCTAAGAACTGCTCTTTCATTTATATTCAAGATCTGCATCTTCTGAAACTTTTACTTGTGAACAGGGAGCAAGATGTAACAGAAATGGATACCACATTAGAGACACAGTTTAACCCAAATCCAGATGTACAAAATAACAATATTCTAATGAGTAAAATAGTTTGAAAAGGCATGCTTTATACTATTAAACAGAATATTCATCTTAGCTTGAAGCATCTGTTTTTGGGTTACTGTATGCAACTTTTCGCAAATGGTAAGCCTTTCCCTTTCCTGGGCACAATAAAGAGCTCACAAAAGATGTTTCTCTGCTTTAGATAACCTCTAAAAGAAAATCATCCCTAAGATAAAATCACATTCCCATCCAAAAAAGAAGAAACACCTGACAATTTTTATTAAGTTTCTGACCTGCCTCTTAAACAAAGCAATGAAACAAAATACGTTGTATGCATAATTTTAGACAAAACATGTGACATTATTTATACACGTATGTAAACACAGATACATGTATAGAGAAATATAGATATGCCTGGAAATTCTTGCTATTATCATAATAGGTTTAAAGTATTCATGTATACAGTTATGATTTAATAAAAATTAAGTTAAAAAGTATTAAGAAAAGATTAAAGAATAAAAATTAAGTATCATGAGAATTTGTAAGGGTTTGACTTAGCAGTAAAAAAAAAAAATACTTTTTTGTAGTAACTCAAGCCACTTTCCTTTTAATACATGTCTGCTTCCATGCAGTGTTGGGAACAGTCTTCTCAGAGATGTTTTTAAACCTCTTCATTCCCCTTTTACCTTACTACCTGTATGCAGCTTCCGCACACAGCCTTGCTTTCTCACACACTGTTCTTGCTCCTTTTGATGCTGTTCTTGCTGTCAGCTTGGTGCATTCAGAATACTCACCCACTCTCACACTCAGCTGTGAAGTGCATAACTCCTCTAAATATGTTGGTTCCCAAAGTTGAAAAAACATAAAATTAAAAGTTTGTTTTATATTATTCTTACAGAGTTTGAGAATATTTTTTCCTTCTAAGATTCTTGTTTCAAAAATAGCATCAATCCTTAGTAATTTCTCTGTACATACATTAAAATATTAACTTATTCAATGCCTAAGGCATCATTTATAAGTGCTAATACTATGGAGCCAAGATCTTAAGCTTGTGTTTTAGTTCTGAGAGATGACAATGAGGAAATAAGGGAGCAATTAGCCTCCCTCCTGCAATGATTGAAATCCACTTGTATATTTGTCCATATGATCATTATGTATGTTTCATACATTTGGGGTATTTCCCTTTTTAGTGTAAAAAAGTGTTATGATTCAAAGCCAACTTGAAGCAATGAACCAAGAAGTAAAAATAAATCCTATTTCAAGAAATACAGAGTAGGGCGGCACCTATGGCTCAAAGGAGTAGGGCCTGGCCCAATATGCCGGAGGCGGCAGGTTCAAACCCAGCCCTGGCCAAAAACTGCTTAAAAAAAAAAAAAAGAAATACAAAGTAATGATCATAATGAGATACGTTATTGTTAAAGTGTTTTACACAACATATTTCATTCAAAATTTTGTGCTCTTTAACGACCCATGCCTTAGTATGTATGGACCGGTGGAGGACACATCTAGAAAATAATGGTTGTTTGACAAGACAAAATTAAGACTATTTAATGGATTAGGAAAATCTTTTTAATATCCAAAATTTATTTGATTAAAAATAAACAAATCTATGAAAATAATGCTGTAGCCATTAATTAACATTTAATAAATAGGATATAGAAGAAAATCAAGTTGTCCCAAGGGAGGTTATGAAGTTATGGAGTAATGAGCATCTAGCATTAAAAATGTACTTGCACTCAGCAATGTTAGTCCTGATGAATTCATGATGAATCAGCATATGTTGAAGTTCATACTAAATGCCAAAAGAAAAAAAATAAAAGTAGAAAAATAGAAAAAAATTTCTACTTACAATGTTAAGTATGCTAAGTAAGGTTTAATTTAAAGGCCAAAGAATTTTAAAAATAGGTAATTTGGAACTGTCAATTTAGAATTGTAAAATTATTAAAAATTAATTTTTTATTTATTATTATTATTATTATTTTGTTTTTGGAGAGAGAGAGAGAGAGTCTCACTCTATAGCCCTGGGTTGAGTGCCCTGGCATTATAGCTTGCTCAAGCAATCCTCCTGACTCAGCCTTCCCAGTAGCTGGGATGCCCAACACAATGCCTAGCTAGTTTTTTTCTTTCTTTCTTTTTTTTTTTCGCATTTTTAGTAGAGATGAGATCTCATTCTTGCTCAGGCTGGGCTGGAACTCCTGTGCTCAAGCAATCTATCTGTCTCAGCCTCCCAAAGTGCTAGAATTACAGGTGTGAGCCATCAGCCGCACCCAAAATTAACTATTTTAGCAAGCATACCTGTTTGTTTTTTGTCTGTTTCAGTACATGCCTTGATTCTTAAGCCTCTTGAGTTACATAACTAGGAGCTTTAGCACTCACATGATCTGTTTCACTGTTTTATAAATTTCTTCATTCACAATCGATAATCTCAATAGTATATAGAGACTCAATACTTCATTACCTGATTTCATTATTTAATCACCTACGTGATTAAAGATATAAAGATATATAACCTTTGGGATATGAGATGGCATTTTTCCTGTCTCACGTCTATCCTTGGTTAACATAAGACCATTACAAAATATGTCAGAGTTTCTGGCCAAGGTGGTGGACTGGAAGCCACCTGCACAGATTGCTCAAACGGAAAGGATCAAAAGTGGCAAATAGATACCCAGCCCCCGATCCATCACTGGAGCAAGCGTGCTGGGAATCTATGGAGAAGACGAAGAAGCAAAGTGAAGTGGAGAGAAGTGGACGAGCTGCTCAGCAGGATGGAGGCAATTAGGGAAGGTGCTCACATGTCGGAAACCAGGGGACAAAAGCCAGGGCTCTACACTCTGGGGGACGCTGCAGTTGGACCTGCAGGAGGTTCCTCCACTGAGGCAGAGCCCTGCCTGGAGCTCTGCAGCTGCTCTGCTCCAGAGAGAGGGCACAGCAGTCTGGGGAGCCCTGAGTGCTGTGGCTAGTACCATGACGACATTCAACCCTGGGAAGCTGTTTTTGCTGGGAAGCTGTTTTTGCTGAGGGATCAGATCTGTGATTGCTGATCTCCAAACCCTGGCCAGGCAGGGAGAAAACAGGGAATCCTGGGACTCACATGCACCCTTTCAGGAGGTGATGTGTGCCCCATCTCCACTGCTGCTGCTACTGGGCATGTTAAAAGCCAGCCCACAATTCGCCCTCGGATCTGAGCAGACTGAGGGCCATGGACTTGTGATATCCTGCAAAGGCACCCTTGGCACCATGCCTTGTGCTTGCACTGCCTCCTGTGAGTGCCTGCCCTACAGCCATTCTGGCCCACAAGCGTGAGCACTGCATCCTGTGGACCTGCTCCATTCAAAGCAGACACTCTGCCCTGTGGGCCAGCAGGAACGTATACCCTGGGCACTTGTTATGTCCTGCCCTATACCCTCCGTGTTCCACACTCTGACAACACCCTGGCTCTTGGCCTCCCAGGCCTACATGCAAGTGTGCCATGCCCAGCAGACTTCCTCCCTCCCATGCAGGCACCCTACCCTGCCTGCAAGCCCTTCCTCAGGTGCACAGCTAGAACCAGGGGCCAGCCTTGTAGCAGTAGCCCAGTAGCACCAGAACAGAGGAGATGCAATAGGGCAGCCAAATTACAGACTGGCAGTGTTTCTGATCCTCTCTTACCTGGTCAAGCTGCCAGGGTAGGAGCCATGCATCCCACCTAGAGACCCATCCCTAGGCCCCTCAATAGAGGAGAACAAAAATACTGCATTTACTATCTGTTTGGGACTGAGAGAAGAGGCTCCACGTGGGAAGGAACCAGCATAGAAACTCCAGTAATGTGTGAAAAAAAAAAAGTCTCAATACCTATAAAGAATCACAATAGCTCTCCAGCAAAGAACTCCAACCAGAGCAAATTGTTGAAATGACTGATGTGAAATGCAAGTATAATGAATGGAATTGAGGGGATGGTAGGAAACAGTCTCAAAGAAATAAAAACAAATAATAATTCAGAACAAGAGCAAAAATCCACTGAAGATACAGGTAGAGAAGAGATGACAACATGTAAAAGAAATGAAATAATTATTTAAGAAATTTCAAAATACATCAGAAATCTTTAACACCGGGTTAGACCAAGCAGAAGAAAGAATTTGAGAGCTCAATGACAAGGATTGTGAAGTAAGTCAGTTAGTAAAAGTAGGGGTAAAAAGAACAAAGAGGATGAACAATCACTGAGAAAAATATAAAACTATGGGAAAGGAACAAATATAAGAATTGCAGATATCTCTGGGGGAGAAGAAAAAGCAATAAGTATGAAAAACCTATCAAAGAGCATGATAGAGGAAAACTCCCCTGGTAGCACTGGAGGTTTAGATACCACATATAAGATGGTTATTGCTTATTGAACTATCTGGAAAATTCATAGCAAATAGAGCATCACCAAGGCAGACTTCATTAGACTTGGTAATACATTTCACAGAGGCAACAAAGAAAATAAAATAGCTAGGAAAATATTTAACCAAGGAGGTGAAAGACCTCCTATGAAACTATGAAACACTGACAAAAGAAATCACAGAGGAGGTAAACAGATGAAAAAACAACATATCATGCTCATGGGTCAGCAGAATCAACATTCTTAAAAGGGCTATACCACCCAAAGTGATTTACAGATTGAATACAATCCCCATTAAAATGCCAATGACTTTTCTGGAAGATCTGGAAATATAGTTCTATTCTATGGTTTATATGAAATCAGAAAAGACTCCAAATAGCCAAGTCAACCTTCCATAAAAGAACAAATTGGGAGGGACTACTCTATCAGACTTCAAGCTACACTACAAGGCTATTACTATAGGGTACTACTATTACTGAACAGGGTGGTACTGGTACAAGGATAGACACATAGACCAATGGAATAGAATAGAGAACCCAGAAATAAAGTCATATAGCTATGACCAACTGACTTTTAAGAAAGCAAACAAACTACACAAAAACTGGATAAACCCATTTGGAAAAATGAAACTGGATCCCGATCTCTCTTTATATACAAAAGTTAACTCAAAATCAATTAAAAACTTAAATGTAAGACTTGAAACCATAAACAATAAAGAGAAATATATAGGAAAATTTATTAGACATGAATCAGTCAAATAATTTATAAGTAAGCTCCAGAAAGCAAAAATAGCAGCAACAACAACAAAACTTAATGGGAAATAATTAAACAAAAAGTTTATTTACAGTATAGGAAATGATCAACACAGTCAATAAACAACAGAATGGGAGAAAAATTTCGAAGTATACATTCAAGAAAAGAATAATATCCAGAATCTACAAAGAACTCA
Source organism: Galagoides demidoff (assembly GCA_963574575.1). Classification (NCBI taxonomy): domain Eukaryota; kingdom Metazoa; phylum Chordata; class Mammalia; order Primates; family Galagidae; genus Galagoides; species Galagoides demidoff. The sequence continues at coordinate 25,227 of CAUYQV010184128.1, forward strand.
AATAAATCAGCAATAATAAATAACCACATGTTAAATTGGGCAAAAGACATGAACAGACCCCTCTCAAAAGAAAATAGACAGATGGCCAGCAAGCATATGAAAAAACAAAAAGTTCAACATCACTAGTTATTAAGGAAATGCAGATTAGAATCACAATGAGATGCCACATTACACCTATTGGAAACATCATTATTAAAAAGTCAAAAAAAACGATAGATGTTGGTGTAGTTGAAGTAAAAAGGGAACAATTATACTCTGTTGGTGAGAATGTACAACCTCTGTGGAAAGCAGTATGGAGATCCTTTGAATAACTAAAAGTAGACCTGCCATTTGATCCAGGAATTTCACTACTGGATACCTACCCAAAGGAAAATAAGTTATTTTATTAAAAAAAAAAAGACACCTGCACTCAAATATTTGTTGCAGCACAACTGACAATAGCTGTCATGCCCGTTGGGCTCCTATTGCCCTGGTCTCCTTAGCGCAGGAAGGAATCAGGCGAGAGGAGGATTAGAAGTACAAGCTTGTGGAAGGCAGGCTAGCCCTTACTTTCTGGGTAGCCCCAGGAACCTCCACACCAGCCTTTTATTGAAACGGAATGATACAAGTGAGGGGAGTAATTAACAATGACTAAATGCTGAGGGCACAGGCTCCTTCTCCATAAGGAGCACCTATGGACAAGTAGCCCGAGAGTCCACCCCTCAGCTGTAAATCATCTTGCTTAGAGGTCATTTGTCTTTTGGCGTCCCCTACAAATAGTAAAGATGTGGAATCAACCTATGTGCCTATTAACTGAAGAGTAGATAAAGAAAATGTGATACAGCCAGGCACAGTGGCTCACACCTGTAATCCCATCCCTTTGGAGGCTGAGGTGGGTGGATTGCCTGAGCTCACAGGTTTGAGACCAGCCAGAGCCAGAGTGAGACCTCATCTCTAAAAATAGCCAGGGGTTGTGGCAGGTGCCTGTAGTCCCTGCTACTTAGAAGGCTGAGGCAAGAGAATCACTTAAGTCCAAGAGTTTGAGGTTGCCATAAGTTATGACACCACAGCACTCTATCCCAACTGACAAAGTGATACTCTTTCTAAAAAAAAAAAAAAAATAGAAAATGGGTGGTGCCTGTGGATCAAGGAGTAGGGCGCCAGCCACAATATACCAGAGGTGGTGGATTCAAACCCGACCCCAGCTAAAGAACTGCAAAAATAAACAAATAAATAAAAATAGAAAATGTGATGCACCCACACCCACCCCCCTACCATGGAGTACTACTCAACCACAAAAAGAAATGAAGTAATTTTTTTTCTTTTCTGCAGCAACTTGGATTTACTAGAAATCATTATTCTGAGTAAAGTATTTCAGTAATGGAAAAACAGATACCACATTTTCTCATTCATAAATGGAAGCTAAATTACCATGAAGCATCAGGGAAGAGAATGAACCAGAGTGGGAATGAGAGTAAATACAAGAGACAAGGTTGGGATTGGGAGGTCTGGAGAAGTCACATCTGCAGCCAACCCTAAAATACAAAATTAGCTTTATTTTACAGTGTCTCAGCAGGGTTGTATATGAGGAAGTAGCATAGACAAAAACCATATTTTTGGTCTTATAATATGATTGGAAAATGTAAATAACTTTATAAAGAATCATTCTGTTAATGGTTTCTACTGCATAACATTGTTAACATGTGTTAAAGATAATAAATAAAAGAGAAGGGTTGCATGAATTTCTGCATAGTTTCTAAAGATTAACTAGGTAAGGAAAGAGATACATGACTTCAGGCAAAACATCTAAGGAGAAAAACATGTTTTAAGAGGAGGAAAAACATGTTGACCCAGCAGGAGGAAAGCAGCTGGAGGTCGTTCACTGAACATCTCCCAGGCTGTGGGGGCCCTGCCACCTCATGGCCCACTCTCCACACTAAATGAAGATATCTATGGACATTGGATACCAAAAAAGGAGAGGGTAGTAGGAGAATGAAGGATACATATCCATCTATCAAGTACAATGTAATTCTGTTGATGAGTACACTGAAAGCCTTGACTTCAGCATGATATAGTTTTTCTATACAACAACAACCACATGTACCCTGTACTTTTTTTGAAATAAAAAATAAAGAAAAAGAAAACCAATTGGCTATCAAGCACCCAAATTAATTAATAAATTAAGTCAGCATCGATGGATCATTTCTACTTTGTTTCCTCAGTTTTCTCTATGAATATAAAATAAAATCACTTTGACATTTTTTCTCTTAAAGAATGATTATAATTTCTATATAAGAACATTTGGAATAACTTAATGTAATGGCAGAAAAACACTTTTGCTGTAACTAGAGAAAAAATTAATGATCATGTAGCTCTTTCATTGCTGGCATTGTGATTGTATTAATAGCATATTATGAATATTCAAAACAGTTTTCATGATTTGGGGTGCATAATGTTCATTCAAAAACACAAGCAAAACGTGTCATATATTCTTGCTTTTATGTGTTATTACATGTAATGGAATGAAAAGATTTGAACATTTGTAAAAAAGTTCCTCTCAGAAGAAATAATATAATAAACAATGAACACACAAAAATTCAGTGAGCCTTTCCAACGTGAAATGGAGGCTGAAATTCTTTGCTTACAAGATTAAAGGAAAAAAGGTGCAACCATTCCATAGAAAAATTAACACAATTTTCCCATTTCCTATTCTTCTGAAATTGGGTACATTATTTAACCTATCTACATCTGATTTATCATTGTAAAACACTTATAGTTATTGTACTTAACTCTTAGAATTATGTAAGAAAATTAAGAGCCCTTAAAACAGAACAAGGACACAGAATAAATTCTCAGTAAATGTTAGCTATCATTTGTGAATAATGAGTATTTAGTTTCCTACCCTCACTAAATTCGGAGCTTCCAGGGTACAACACTTCTGGTTAATTAGTAACATTTTGGCAGATGGGGAAACTTCTCTGGGAGAAATGAACTTCCACAAAGAAGCAACCTAAAGATACTTTCATTTTTTAAATGCAACAGCCCTGTAGCCAGAGGTCTCTTCAACAAATTCACAATTTATGTGGAAAATTTACACAAATAGCAATTTCCAACAGCTTTAATGTATAATTCTTAAATTTAATGAGACACATAAAGGATCTCAATCACTTGTGGAAAAATAATCTAATAATAAGACATGACAAAATAAGCAAGCAGAAATTAGTAACTTAGAATAAAAACATTAAATCTTTCTAGTGTTTAAAAAAAGTACTAATGTGATACGGTATGGAGTTTGTCCACTTGAAGTCTCAAGTTGAAATTTGATCCCTAGCATTGGAGGTGGGGCCTGGTGGAAGGTGTTTGGGTCCTGGGGAGGGTATTCATCTTTAATGGCTTGGCCCAAGTGCCCATCGGCCCATGAATGGATTAATAAATTATGGTATATGTATAACATGGAATATTATGCAGCTTAAAAAAGATAAACTTTACCTCTTTTACATTTACATGGATGAAGCTGGAACATATCCTACTTAGTAAAGTATCTCAAGAATGGAAGAAAAAATATCCAATGTACTCAGTACTATTATGAAAACAATATACAATCACTCATACTTTCACATGAAGAATAGATCACAACTATGGCCTAAGATGAAGGAGGGAGGAGGGGGATAGGAGGAGAGGGGGCAGTCAGATCAAGGGAGGGTGAATAGTGGGATCACACCTACGGTGCATAATGCAAGGGTACATGTCAGATCTATTAGTATAGAGTATAAATGTCTTAACACAATAATTAAGTAAACGAAATGAAGTAAATATTAACCAGTATGATGTAAGTGTTCCTAATTCTATATGAAATCAGCACATTGCACCCCATAATTGCATTAATGTATACATGATCTATGTGTTTATGATTTAATAATAAAAAATAAATGAAAGAAAAATGAAAAGCACAAATGATTAAACAGAAGAAAGAATTTGTATACTCAAACACAGAATATTTGACAATAGAATTTTAAAAAAAGAAAAAATGAAAAGAAAAAAATAAAAAGAAAAGAATAAGGAGTACAAAGGAACAAGGAGTACTCATAAAATCTATGAGAAAGCACAAAAAAAATGTAAGAGTTGTTGGATGAAACAATAAAAATTCTAGAAGAAAGTGTGGTAAAAACTCTTGATGACGTTAGACTGGGGGAAGATTTTGTGACAAAGACTTCAGTGGCAATCGCAACAACAACAAAAATAAACAAATGGAACTTTAAGCTGAAAAGCTTCTGCACAGCTAAGGATACAACAAGTAAAGCAAACAGACAACCTTCAGAATGGGAAAAGTTATTTGCATGTCATGAATATGACAAAGGGTTGGTAATAAAATTCAAATTAATCAACAAAAAAGAGCAAACAGATGAGATTGGGTGCATTCAGGGTGGTATAGCCATAGACTGTAAAATTGCTCTCCAGGCTTTACAGAATAGGTGTGAGTATACTCAAGTAACATCCAGTTTTCTGTGTTGTGATATCATAAATAATTGTAAATCTTTGTTTACAATCATCATAAATGACTTGTTAAAAGTAAATCTTATCATTTATGCATAAAACTTTAAAAAAAAAAAGAGCAAACAATTCCATCTATCACTGAGCAACAGACATGAATGGAAGTATCTCTGAGGAAGACAGATGAATAGCTAACAAACATAAGAAAAAATGCTCATCATCCCTAATTATCAGAGAAAAGGAAATCAAAACCACCCTGAGATATCATCTAACCCCAGAGGGAATAGCCTACTTCACAAAATCCCAAAACTGCAGATGCTGGCTTGAATCTGGAGGAAGGGAAACACTTTTACATTGTTGGTGGCACTGCAAACTAATATAGCCTCTATAAAAAGAAGTATGGAAAATCCTCAAAGAATTCAAAATAGACCTCCCATTTGATCCCATAATCCCATTACTAGGCATCTAACCAGAGGGAAAAATCATTTTGTCATAAAGACATTTGAACTAGAATGTTTACTGCAGTTCCCCAAAATGCAGAAACAACCTAAATGCCCATCAACCCAGGAACGGATTAACCAACTGTGATATATGTATACCATGGAATACTATTCAGCAATTAAAAAAGATGGGGCATTTACATCTTTTGTATTAACCAGGATAGAGTTGAAGCACATTCTTCTTGGTAAAGAATCACAAGAATGGAAAAGTAAGTATCCAATGTACTTAATATGAAGCCAGTAGACTAATTAATACATGTCCACACAAGAGAAAAACTCAAATTCAATTCAAATTGTGGGGGAGGGGGATAGGAATAGGAGAGGATAAAAGGGAGAATGGAAGGGGATTTGTGTGCTCCCACTTAATGGGCACAATGCAAGAGTACATAGGACACCTCTTGGGGGTATGATACAACTACAAGGGGGACACTACCTAACAAATGCAAACACTGTAACCTAGTTGTTTGTACCCTCACACTAACCTGAAATAAAAGAGTTGTTAAAGTTGTTAGCTTTCAAAAGGACTACGAGAAAAGAAAGTGGTAGGTATGTTTTTCAAAAAAAAGTAATTACCTAAACCTAAAAACTTTCTAAACCTAAAAATCCAGGTACAGGCTCAGCAGCTATAGCTTAGCAGCTAGGGTGCCAGCCATATACACTGGAGCTGACAGGTATGATCCCAGCCCAGGCCTGCCAAACAACAATGACAACTATGACCAAAAAAAAAAAAAATAGCCAGGCATTGTGGCAGGCGCCTATAGTCCCAGCTACTTGGGAGGCTGAGGCAAGAGAATCACTTAAGCCCAAGAGAGTTTGAGGTTGCTGTGAGCTGTGATGCCTACAGCACTCTACTGAGGGTGACATAGTGAGACTCTGTCTCAAAAAATAAAAACCCAGGTACAAGATCACCAAGCAGATTCAACCTAAATAAGATTACTCCAAGGAATATAATTAAACCTTAAAAGTCAAGGAGAGAAAGGATCATAAAAGCAACAAGAGGGAAAAAAAGCAAATAGCATAGGAAGGACCTCTGATATATCTAGCAGTAGACTTCTCAAAACTATTAAGAATAACAACTATAACAAATAGACAATATAAAAATATACAAATGGAGAGATCTAAAGTCAAAATAGGGGAAATAAAGTTAAAGTATAGATATTTGTAGGCTTTTTTTCATTCTTTTCTTTGTGATCAAAAAACAGCTATAGTCAAAAAGACAAACAATAACGAATTGTAATTTGGTGAAAGTCAAAATCTTAAGCATTTTGGTGGGAATGTAAATTATACAACCTTTACAGAAAACTGTGTGAAATTTCCCCCAAAAAACTAAAAATAGAGCTACCTGCAATACAGATTCAGCAATCTACTACTAGGTATAATAACCAAAGGAATTGAAATCAGAATACTGAAGAGACATCTACACCCCCATGTTCACTGCAGCAGTGTTCAAAATATCCAAGATATGGAATCAAACTATATGTCCATCTAGACATGAATAGATTAAAAAAATGTGATATATATGTGAAAAGCTATGAAAATTTATAGACAGACTATGTTATGGTCCATTATTGCATTTTTAAGAAACACAGTCAATAATGTCTTTTCTGGTTCACCCATGCAAGTTTCAGCTTGCCTGGCTTACCGTTTTTGATAGAAGGGCTTCATTTATATCTGCATAGATTATATGTTTCAATTTTTGTGTGTCTCACAACTTTCATAATGACCCACATATCACATGCACATGGAGTAGAAGAATTAATATTGGTATAATGACTATACTTCCTGATGGAATGTATATATTCATTGAAATCCTTATCAAAATATTAAATACCAGTGATATTCTTCACAAAAATAGAAAAATCAATCCTAAAATTTGTAGGGAACACCAAAAGACCCAGAATAGCCAAACCAATACTGACAACAAAGAACTTCACTACAGGTATGACAATATCTTACTTCAAAATATACTATAAAACTGTAGCCAAAAAATCAGAATGGTATTGGCATAAAAACATACACATAAACCAATGGAACAGAATAGAAAACCCAGAAATTAACTCATATATTTACAAGCCAAATGATTTTCTTCAAAGGTACCAAGAACATATACTGGTTGTGGAAATAATTGAATACCCATATGCATAAGAATGAAACTGGAACATCAACTCAAAATCAATGAAGAATTTTAACACAAGGCCCAAAACTATAAAGCTACCAGGAGAATACTGAGGGGAACAATGGTAGAGTCCCTAAGAAGAAGAGGCCGGTCTTGAGACTGGAAAGGTCAGTGTAGCACGCGTGCAGCCCCGGACATCTAAGGGCATCACAGACCTGTTATTGCTCAATCTCGGGTGGCTGAACGCCACTTGTCCCTCTAAGAAGTTGGGGGACGCCGACCACTCGGGGGTCTGGAAAATGTGCTTCTTAGCAAAGTATCTCAGGAATGGAAGAAAAAGTATCCAATGTACTCAGCCCTTTTATGAAACTAATCTATAGATCTCAAGCAAAAGATACAACTTAATTCTAGCCCAAAAATATGGGGAGGGGGTGGGGAAGGGGAGGGGATGGGGAAGGGGAGGGGAGAAGGGTGGATGGGTGGTGGGAGGGTGATGGGAAAGATCACCTATACATCTGTCTAACAAGGGTACAAGTGAACTTTTCTAGAACTAGAATATAAATGTGTTGATACAATGATTAAGCAAATGTCATGAAATTTATGTTAACCAGCTTGATGAAAGTGTTTCAAATTGTATATGAAAACAGCACAAT
>CAUYQV010184129.1:0-74972 GCA_963574575.1 Galagoides demidoff
TGACTACAGGGGACTCTTCACAACAGCATCATGAACATGGTGCCATCTGGCAAAAAGGAGAAAATTCTCAAGGGGTAAAAGAGCTGGGATTTAGGGGTGGCGCCTGTGGCTCAAAGGAGTAGGGTGCTGGCCCCATATGCCAGAGGTGGCGGGTTCAAACCCAACCCCAGCCAAGAACTGCAAAAACAAAAAAAAAAAAAAAAGAAAAAAAAGAGCTGGGATTTGGGCTTAGAGCACGCAGTAGGATGGCAACTCTGTGCAGCTGTGGACTGCAGGTGGGCAGCACCTCTGGGCCATGAGCTCCCCCCAGCTTTCTGAAGTCACACCGTCTCAGGTCCAGACCTGGTAACACATGAACAGCATTTCAGTTCTGCTCGGCGGCCCCCTCAGTCAGGGCATTCACGATTTGGCTTTTGTAAGATGTCTTGAACCGTCCGGGTAAGTCTCAGCAGCCGGGAGTCACATTCCTCTTGGTACAGACTGAAACACACAAAGAGGGCATGAGGCAAATGAATCCAGGGAAAATGGCAGGTCACTCTCCACTTTTAAGTTCCACGTCCTTGTGGTGCTCCTGTTAAAATTCATGCGTCCTGCCCAGTCTAGGGACACACTCAGGCACTGGTGGGCCCCGCTTTGATGTGGAAGCCAACCCCAAACCACGGTGTCCTTGGGTCCCACCAGCAGAAGTCTTCCCTGGGAGCATGTGCTGGTTCCCCTCAACGTTACAGAGCCATTTTCTGTGTTTGTCCTCTCACCACTGCCGTGGGAGCGCACGGCACGATCAGCCAGCACGGTCAGCCGGTTCTTCTCACATACTCACATCGTCTCAGATTACAAGTTGCTCAGTAAATACACATTTCATGTGCACTTTTGAAACACTAGGTCTAACAATTTTTCCTTCAGAATACACAGCAGCCAGGCCTCACGCCCAGAGTGCAGCCACATGGCCGCGTGATGGACACTCCCTTCCCTGTGATGCTGGATTCCAGCCCAAAAGTTGGCCCTATAGAAAAGCTCCCTGACAATCAGCTGACGGCCTGTCTCAGAGGCTCAGGACATTCCCACAAGATGTCCAGCCTTGCGAGGACAAGCTACCATGGAGAGGCCAGTGAACAGGACAATGAGGTCATATGTCCAGGGTTGGACAGGGGACACCTCAATCAAAAAGCTCTCATCAGCTTGGCACCTGTGGCTCAAGCGGCTAAGGCGCCAGCCACATACACCTAAGGTGGCGAGTTCGAATCCCCAGCCCAGGCCGCCAAACAACAATGATGGCTGCAACCAAAAAAAGCTCTCATCCTCACATCACTCTACCAGAAGCCACTTGCTTGCTTGTCTTCTAGTCACACCTTTTTTATATTGGTCTTAAATTGAAGATTCCTTCTGTATTCAAACACTGGAGATGTGTGTCTGCTACAGCTAGAAAGTGGCTCGTCAGCTCTCAATGCTCTTGGTGGAGATGGCTGAAGGAAGGGAGGCAGCCTGAGGCCCACAGCGGCCTTGCAACTTTCTCCACACACCTGGCTCTGGAGAGCACATGCCATACTGCTGAGTGGTGGTGACTGACAGTCCCAAAACACTCCTGAAGTGCATGATAAACTTGATAGGGCTTGTTTAAAGTAATGCACACGTGATTCCTGCTCCAAAATCAGACAGTGCTGATGAAAAAGAATCTGTAGTGATGTGCCTGTGTGTGCAATTGGGGAAGGCTTGCAGTGTCTCTGGGAACAAGCACCTTGGCTGAGTGTGTGTTCACACATGTGTGCATGTCCAACTAACAGGCAAAGACATTATGTATGGGATTTAAGGCAACTTGAACCAACACCGGGCTGGGGAAGCCAGATACGTGTGATGGGGATGCTTGTGTGAGCTGTCCTCCAGCTCACCAGGGGGTGCTCCAGTGGGTGGTCCTCCAGCTCACCAGGGGATGCTGGTGTGGGGTGTCCTCCAGCTCACCAGGGGATGCTCATGTCGGTCATACTCTTGCTCACAAGGGGATGCTCCTGTGGCTTTTTTTAATAGCTGCATAGTATTCCATGGTATACATATACCACAATTTGTTAATCTATTTATGGACTGATGGGCATTTGGGCTGCTTCCACGACTTGGCAATTATGAATAGGGCACTGCAAGCAAAGCAGAAAGACAGCCTTCAGAATGGGAGATTTTTGCAGGTTATGATGGTGACAAAGGTCTGACAACTAGAATTTACAGAGGACTCAAAGTACTCAATAAAAAAAAACAAAACATTTCTTTGTGGGCAAGAGACTTGAACAGAAACTTTTCTGAAGATGGCAGGCAAATGGCCAAAAAACACATGGAAAAATGCTCATCGTCTTTAATCATCAGAGAAATGCAAGTCAAAACCACTTTAAGATATCACCTAACTCCAGTAAGATTAGCCCACATCACAAGAACCCCAAACTGCAGGTATTGGCGTGGATGTGGAGAGAAGGGAACATTTCTACCCTGTTGGTGGGATTGTAAATTAATACAGCCTTTTTTGGAAAGAAGTTTGGAGAATTCTCAAGGAACCAAAAGTTGACCTGCTATTGGATCCTGCAATATCTACCCAGAGGAACAAATATCATTTTACCACAAAGACACTGGCACCAAAATGTTTAGGGCACAAGGATCTTTTTCTTCTCTGAGCCTCCTACCCAGTCTGAATGCCAGAACGTCTGTGTGCCAGGTAGCAGGAGCTGGGAAGAGGGCCTCGAATAGATATAGCCCTTCCAGGGAAGCCTGCATGTCCTCATCTGGGCAGACTCATGTTCATTCCTGTGTGCACACACACAGACATGCACACCACACATATACATGTGTACACACACATTCACACATACACAGACACACACACCACCATGTACACACACACAGACATGTGCACCACATATACATGTGTACACACAAGTGCACACACACGCAGACATGCACACGCCAACATGTACACACATGCAGACATGTGCATGCCACACATGTACACACATATGCATGAGTGCACGCACACAGACCTGTGCAGACCAGCATGTACACACATGCAGACATGTGCACCACATATACATGTGTACACATGAGTGCACACACACAGACCTGTACACACTGGCATGTACACACATGCATGCCACACATGTACACACATATGCATGAGTGCGCACACACTGTTCTGTGAACTTTTAAATGTTTGACATAACATACATGGAATACTTGTAAGCTGAATCTTGAACTTCACTGATGGTGTTACCAACAGGCCATCACTTATTCCACGGCAATAAAAGGCCCTCAAGTTCAAGGAAGTCGCATTTAAACTTGTTCCCTTCATACTGGTACCTAGCAGGGTTCCTTCCAGTCCCTCTCACAGAGGGTTTGCTGGCTATTTCAGTAAAGCAAGCCTGCCACTGCCCGTCCACCTCATTAATGAGCTGTGAGGGGCTGCAGCAGGGGAACAAACAGCTCCCAGTGCCTTTGTTTCCCCTCCCCTCCCACTCTCTGCTGGTACTTCCTGGCCCTCTGGTCTGCAAATATCTCAATCAGCTGATTGTGTTTCCAGACCTTGTCATCATTGAACAAGTATTTAAAAAGGACGTGTTTTTAAAATAAATTGTAATTATTTGCATCTAGTTGAGACTTAGCAAAAAGTATTTGAGGCCATTTCATGGGAAGAGGGCACAAATAATTTTGAGAGGTTTTGCAGGTTTCTTACCGAGGAAAAGAACAGGGCATGCCCAGTGAGAGCGGGTGTAGCGTTCTGAGATTAGGAGTGACGCCATGAGTACTCCCCCCGATATTCTGAGTTCTACCTACAGGCAAGGGGCCCCGGGATCTGGAGCAGGACAGCTGTCCCCACAGGGCCCCTATGGCCAGTCAAAACAGGCCTCCTATTCTGTCTACACAGGCCTGCAGTTGACTGTCCACAGAAGGCCCGAAGGGACAACTATCCATGTGGGGTCCCCACAGCCATCCAACACAAGCTTCCTGCTCTGTCTATACAGCCCCCTGCTCTGACTGTCTACAAGAACAGAGCGGAATATTGAAAGGATTATTGTGCTCTCTGTGCTGAGAGGAGGTCTGTCTACTTCTCCTCTTACCACAGGGTGATTCTGGCAGAACAAACGGCTAATCATACCTCCAGCTCCACCCTCGAGAATTCCTTGATGTTAGTTGAGTTGCGTGCATCTTGCCCAAGGTCTGCCTGCTGCATCCTGAGCTCCAAGACATCTATGAAAAAAGTCCTACTTCACAAGTATTTTAATGTGTTCCACCAGTATTAAGTTTGCCAGAGCTGGCAATTTCAGATAACCAACAAAACTTTTTGGAGTACGTGTGTCTGAAGCATTAAACAGGACACACACTTGAGTGTGCATCACCTGTCTGAAATGTCAGGTGAACGGGCCTCCTGTGCTGTGGTCAGCAACTCTGTTGTTTATGGGTCTATGTATTTACATTTGAATATTTGTATGCCATTCATCTTTTGTTGTATTGTGTTGTATTTGCCATTTCTCTCGGATATCTAAGACTTACTTCTGAAGTCAGGGGAGGATCTATTTTCATGCTATGTAAAGTCAAACCCCACAGGATCGACAACACAAAGAGTGAATCCCAGTGTGACCGTGGACTCCAGTTAGTGATGCTGTGTGACACTGGCTCATCATTGTGACAGCCGCACCAAAGGAGTGCAAGAAGCCAGTGATGGGGGAAGGAAGGGGTATCTGAGGACACCTTGTTTTAACTACGCTGGTTTCTGTAAACCTAAAACTGATCTTAAAAAAAAGTCTATTTTTAAAAAGTCGAGCAAAGAGTGTATGTGCTAAAATGATTTTCTTTGTGATGTGAGCAGAATCTGGAGTCCTGGGTATAAAGTTTGAAGGACACTCAGTGGCTGATGTCCAAGAAGCCTTTTGTCTCACCATGTCCAGGGTGAGGCAGTACTAAGATGCTTATGAGCAATTGTGGTGCCTGGAAGTTGTCTGAGATTTGAACTCACCACTCAGAAAACATGCCTATAGCAACAGGTGCTTCTGAGTCTAGCCGTGCTTCACCCAGGCTAAGCTGGGGTGGAAAATGGAACACCCCCTCCCACATAGCACTGCCTCCTTCCCTGCCTACCACCTGGACAGACCCTCACACCCACCCAGCCCACACCCACCCATGCCCCTGGTGTCCCTGAAGCCACCATCTCAGTCTCCTAGGCCTCTGGGCCACACATTGGCATTTAATCTTCCACGCTCCCAGGCCATATGCAGATGGAAACATGGGGTCTGCCGGGCCTTAGGGCACTGTCCCAGGGTTCACTCCCCGGATTGTCTGAACACGAGCTCTTCCTGCTACCTGCCCCCTTCTTCCATCTCAGGGGCTAAATTTTAAAAATGAAAACAATTCAGATTTATTTTTTATTTAAATGTTTGACATCTATAAGCTATAGTGTGCATCTTTCCTTTAAATCTTAATAGGTAAATTTGGATAGTTTAGAAAAAATATTTTCTGAAAAACCATAATTTAATTGTTTTTATTTCTTGTATTTAGTTTACTGCATGGTTTTTGATGCTAATATGTTTAAATGTATGCTTTGAACACAGTCATTTTTTAGAACACTATTATTATTAATACACGTCATGGAAAAATCATATTACTACAGGATGAAAACTGACTCTGCTGAAAAAAAAACCCAAAGAATTGGAAGCAGAAAAATATAATTTATAATTATGCTGCCTCTACTTCATTAGGTATCCAAACATTACCGGCCCAGAACAAAACACCAGACACACGTGATCATCATTGAACCCGTCCCCTCTGACACGCTGGTGACATCGTGCAAACCACGCTGTGGACGCATTTCATAGTTTTCTCGGTTTCAGGTGTGTTTTCTGAGGTTGAGGACAGCAGGTGTTGTAGGAGGCGGTCTACATACCCCACGGTCCCTGCAGCTGTGCCTCTGCCTGGGCTCATTCCTGTGGTCAGTGTTCAGAACCATAGCCGCTGGGCCTCGTTCCCTGGGGGCAGACATGACCAGTAGGCCACAGTGACACCAGGGCCAGCTTAACCCAACAGCCAGCGCAAGCCCTGAGGCCTTGGAGCCCGACACTGCATGGGAGCTTCAGAGGCAGCTTCTAGTCACTTTAATACCCACGTGAGTAGAAACTGGAAAGTGAGCATGAAAACTCCCTGCATCATTTACAGTATTTCTCCAGTCGAGTTGGAAGCCTCCTCCACACAGGCCAGCAGCATGTGCAGGTTGGCGAGAAAGGGGAGGGCTCAGTATTCAGAGAATCAGCAGGGCCAGCCGGGAGAGGGAGAGAGGAACACCCTGCCCACATTGGTTTCTATACCTGCGGCTTCACTCAGAACAGCATGGAAAGGTGGGGACCCCCTTTGCTGGAGCCTGGGGCACACTGGAGGGCCTGGGCTTTGTGGGCAGGTCACTGGGGCCGCTCAGTGAGTGTCCTGAGTGTCACCCATCCTCTCCCTAGCAGTAGCAGCCTCCAGAGCAGACCCCTGCCTGTTCCGTAGACAGGAGTGTGGACCAGGCCAAGGAGTCTGGCTCTGCCTCAGGGCTAACCGCAGGCACAGCCAGTGCTCTGCTGAGGCCGCCAGTCCCTATAGGTAGCAGCCCAGATCCCAAGCAAATATGCCTTCCCAGGCTTCCTAACACTGACATGAGGGAGGGCCATCATTGTTCTTTATCCATTTCAGAGGCAGCCACCAGTGGTTCTTCCTGACCTTAAGAGTAATAGCCAGACTAGGGAAGCTCCTGGGGTGGGAGCATCCCTGTGGCCCCCAGCCCACATGGAGCCCTCAGCCTTCCTGCTTGTGCTGGGGAGGCAGAGAGCATAGGGTGCACCTGAGCACCATGTCTGCTTCCACTGACAGACCAAGTCTGAGAAAGTTGTTTAGCACGTAACTTGTCTGAGGCTCTATCTCCTGGCAAGGTCTATTTATCTTCTTTCCAAGCATAGGCTCAGTGCAGCCCCTTCTTTTATAAAACTGTCCAGTTGCACAGAAATTGTAAACACGCTGTCTGCCGCCTCATCCCTCCCGCTCCCAGCCCTCTTGGAGGAAGTAGGCTGGGTCCTCTCAGTAACTCTTGTTTATGTCTGGGCCCATTACCGCAAAGAACACTTTTATTTGAGGGCTGAGTACCACACAATCATTATAAAACAAATTGTTTTCCACTGCTTGAGAGTCAGAGAGAATAACCCTGGAGCCGCCATGGTCCCCTATTTAAATAAACTAACGTCATTGCTGGGCACTGGAGGGGCCTGTGCTGCCAGCCTACCCCACCCAGGGTCCACTTGCCCTCCAGACCTCACATCTCTGGTCCCCAGCCTTCTGGCTCTGCAGGCTGGTCCCAGGGCACCCTCTCCACAGCTGTGCAGACCTGCAGTGTTCTGTTACCTGGGTGTCTGATTGCCGAGATGATGGGGTTGAGGCCCAGGCCACATGTCCCCAGATCCTCTACAAGGCCCACCCCTCCTCAGATCTTACTCCTACCTCCTCTCCACCCCTAGGGCCTCCCTCCTGCCCTCCACCCAGGCCTCAGTAAGTCCCATGCCTCCAGGGACCCTGGCTCCGGCCAACCATGCTATAGGGCTCTGAGAGACCCCTCTCCCAAGGCTGTCCACTGGAGGAGGAGGGCCACAAATTCCTTTTGGCCACTGAGGCCTTGGAGAGGGAGGAGGGGGTAGACTGAGGCTCAAAGGCCCTTCTGACTCTCTAGCCTGCCAGGTGGGGCTGTCACAGGAGGGGATGGGGGGACCTGGAGCTTCCATTGTAGCTGCTGAGTCTGCTGTGTCCACTTGGGGCTGACACCACCTCCAAGAAGCCTTCCAGCTAGGCTCTTATGGAGGAGTTTGGGGCTGGGGCACTGCTCTGTCAAGGTGACTCAACCGTGCTCTGGGGCCTGTATAAGTCTGATTCCAGTCATAAATTCCACAAAGGGGAGAGGATCCTGGGGCTGCCACCTCTCCCTGCAGGCCTGCCCCGCAGTCCAAAGCCCATTCCAGGGCCCTCCCAAAGGCCCCCTCCTTTTGTCCAAGGTTTGTCCGGGTCTGGGTCCCGGGCAGTGTTGCCCCGCGCACCTGGCTCCTCCTGGGGTCCCGGCGGCCGTGGCTCTTTCGCCCTGCAACGGGCCCAGAGATCGCCACCCTCGAGGAGGATCTAACGTGGGTGCCGAGCGGCTGCGGTGTCCTCGGCAGCTTCCAGGGGAGTGTCGCTCAGTACTTTGAGAGCGGCAGAAAACCGGCGCCTGCAGGGAAGAAACCGAAGAAGAAAAAACGCGACAGGGAGCCAAGGGCAGGAGCTCGGAGGCCGGCGACTGCAGGGTCCGGAGGCCGGCGACTGCAGGGTCCGGACAGGCGGAGAGGCACAACTCCTGCCTCAACCTCGCGGGAGCAGCCCTGAGCTCCACAGCGACAGCGCTTTCGGTTTGCCGGCGCTCGCGGGCCTCTGGTTCCCAGCTAACCCCTCCCAGCCCCGGGCGGCTGAGCCTGTCCCCACAAGTACCAGGCTGACCGACTGAGCTGGGCGCAGGGGATGGGTACGGGCATGGCCATGGGGTGGGAGAAGGCCAAGTCTGGTTGGAGGGGGATCCTTGGTGGGGAGTTTCCCAAGTGCGGTCCGGGTGGAAGGAGCCCTTACAGAGCTCTGCCTGGGGTGCTCAGGAGAGCAGCTGGGGGACCCCTGATCAGGGACACGATGAGGGGCTACAGATTGAGGCGAGCCAGGAGCGGGGTAGGGCCTGGCAGTTCTCAGCCGCGCCTGTGGCTGTGTGTCCCGGGAGGGAGCCTGGCTTGTGGCATCCTCTGAGGTTTGGAAGGGTGGGATCTCGTCTCCCCTGGAGAAGACCAGGGTCCTAAAAAGGTGAGGAGAACGTCAGCTGGTGAGGAGACCTCGGGCCCCGCGAGCCGCAGTCCTGGCTTGGGGGCGCATCCTGCCTGGCCCGCTGACGCCCAGGGTCGCGTTCCTGCCTGCCACCCGGCGGAGCGCCTCGGTCTGGGCTCGTTCGGTGTCCAGCCCTCTTTGCCCTACGGCTGCGGCTGCTCAGCTCACCCCTTGGGCCTAGTCGTTGTCTTTCAGGGCCTTCCTGTGACCAGTTAAGCTCTCCAGGGGCAACAGGACAGAAAAGGGTCTTGAGGTGTCAGCTGAAGACCTCCCCCTATCCCCAGTCTCGTCTAGGGGCTGAAGCAGGTGGAAGAATCCAGTCCCCCGAAGAAAAATGATGGTAGTTTCTCAGCAAAACTCGCGTGCTGGGGACCGATGGACCGAGGTGGGATTCAGAGACCTGAAGGAACCTCTTCCCCTAAGAGTCCCCCGGGAAGGCAGGCGCTGGAGGGAAAGGCCTCGGGCTGGAGGGGAGCCCCGCAGAAAGCGCACAGGGCGCCAAGCCCGCGGGTCCAGGGCCTCTGGCGCCGGCACCTGCCTCCAGGGCTGCTGGCGCTCGGTGAGGTGCAGGGCGTCCCTGGCGTCAGCGCAGCAGAGGGAACACAGAGACTCCGGCAGCCTCTGCCTTCCCTCTCCCACCTCCCAGTACTGTCTAATCATGCTCACCTAGGCCGGTACCTTTCCTGCTATCCCCTAAGGGTCAAGACCCACCCACCCCCTTACTGCAAGGCAGATGAGGAAAGCAGGGTACGTAGGGACTCGAACCCGTGCTGGACGAAGGCACGTCGTTCATCCGCGGTGCAGGCCAAGTTGGCCCTGCGGGGCTAGAATCCCGGAGGCCTCAAAACAAACGTTCTTCCCCAGCCCCCCTTACCCCTGTGAGAAGGTGTCAGGAGTTAAGCCCTGAGATTTGCCCTTTCTCTTCATCTTGGAGAGGAGAGGCAAGAACTTCACCTTCCCGGGCCTCCACGCTACTCTTGTGAGCGGGCAGCCACTCTTTGATGGGCCGTATTTATTCCAGCTGTGCTCTGTTTGTGTGTCATTTCTCCCTTTTCCTCTGGAATCATTATTTATGGCAGAAAACAAAAGGTGGCCACTGGTGAAATGGAGCAGAGGGGGAGTATTTCTGAGGACCAGGCAGATGAATACGGGTGTTTTCCCTTAAAGGTCACCAAGATGAAGGGGAGGGGTGGTTGCATCTGATCAGCTCTTTCTTGAATTTATTACTCGAGAGCATTAACTAATTACCGGATCAGAGAAATGAAAAGACAAATATTCTTCAAAATAACTGAAGGTAATTATAACCCTGTTGTTGACACTAACGATTAATAATTGATCAGGAGTTACACACAATAAATTGTCAATTTATCTCCCCACAAAAATGGGAGCGCTCGTGTGGCACTGCACTCTGCTTCTCCCCGCTGGCATTCTCTGCACTGGAGGCAGCCCCAAACCTCACAGTCAATTCTTCAAGAATATTAGATTTAATTTGTTCTTAGCTCCATATGGAACAACGTAAAATTGGGACACCTTTTAAAAAGACTTTTCTTTATTGTCTTGAGGACAGTTTTAAACAAACAAATGACATTCTTCCTCTTTCCTTTTACCTGGGATTGCAAAAGAACAGACAGCA
This sequence comes from Galagoides demidoff, assembly GCA_963574575.1. Classification (NCBI taxonomy): domain Eukaryota; kingdom Metazoa; phylum Chordata; class Mammalia; order Primates; family Galagidae; genus Galagoides; species Galagoides demidoff. The sequence continues at coordinate 10,511 of CAUYQV010184129.1, forward strand.
GGTATTTCATAACTCGTCCTTTTTTATTGTATTACCTCCTAAATTATGTCTTCAATTTTTATCTTTCTTAGAAAGAGGGAGAACACTCTGCCCCCACACATCCCTGTTTTCTGCTAGGAGGGCGGCAGCACAGCCTGTGCCCCTCCTTCTGCAGAGGGAGCAGGTGAAGGGACAGGGGAAACAGACAAGTGGACTGACTGTTCCCTGAAACTGGAGTAAGAAGTGTTTTTTCTTCTGCCCATCACTGGCTGAGATCCAAGTGCATATTGTCCAATGTGAGATTCCCAGCCTTCTAGCCAAGGCAAAGGGGACGGCTAGTGAGTGCTTTCATTATGGCCAATAGAAGCTAATATTCAGCAACTGGAAAATTATATTGTCATAGATTACTTCTCCTTATAATTAGCCTTTAAAATATCTGTAGGGATTTGTCACTTGCATAAAGGTTTGAAAATACATCAAAGGGACAGTCCCCCTTGCGATTTGTAGAAATTCAAATGATGTTAATCGTAATATCCACATATCACAGACAGTTGTGTATTGTTCCCAAGATAGCCCCTTGGGTTAACACATTTTAAAAATATTTAAAATGCTATTTTTGTAAAATCAGTTTGAAAAACACGTATTTAATTGATCTATTCATATCCTTAATTTGTAGGTAAATGAATGTTTTCCTTGGCATTTTCAACGCACTAAAGAAAATTATATAGTGATAATTATTGTATAAGTTACTTAGAGAAAATTTTCTAATAATTTGGGGGTGTTATTTAAGTTTGAAAATGCTTGTCTCTGTTAGGACCATAAATTGGTTTGGAATGATTTTTTTTCAAATTGTTATCTAATTAATTGGGCTCTAATAGTGGTAGTCTAATGTACATTTATTCTGTATCTTTTAAAAAACAAAGGCTCCACTTTACTTTTAGCCTCTTTAATGAATATTTCAATGTAATTGTAAATGACCCGAAAGCGCGCCAGAGCTGTGGAGGGCGGCTATTTCATCTCTGCGTTTCGTCGCAGTAGTCCACACCTCCTGGAGTCTGCAGATAACTGATAAACGCTGGCTTTGGAAAGGGCCTCCTGGAGACACCCCTGGCCCCCGGCACTCCCCCATCTTCAGAACCCCCGCGGCGGCCGGGGAGGGGTGCGGGCGAGGGCACCCCAGGATTCCAGGCTGTGCTTAGCCAGGCGGGCCCGCCCCCAGCCCCCTGCCTCTCCCGCCCGCCCGCCCCTCCTGCCTCGCCTCAGACAAAGGTGGATGGAGTTCTTTCCAAGTTTCAAAGGCAGTTGCTGGGCAGCTTTTGCAGAAACAATAACTCTTTTATTGGGAACAAATGTTGACATTTGACGGGCGCGGAAGGCAGCGCCCGCGCCCGCCACCGGGCAAACGCCCCTGGTGCTCTCCACAGCGCCCGGCCCCCGGGGCCCACCTGAGATTAAAGCACGAATTCCGATAAATCAGCCCTAATGCAGCCCCGGGCGGCGGAGGGCACAGGGGCAGTCCCGGCCTGGTCACGCGGGCGCTGAGCCGAGGAGCCGGGAGCGCTCGGACCGCGGCGGAGTCCGGGCGAAGGCCCTGAAGCCCCAGGCGCAGCGCTCTGGGTTCCCGGCTGCTCGGTTTTGCCCACGGGTCCCCGACCTCGGTCAACCACTGCAAAGATGGATTCTCTCTTGGCTGGCTACGTAATTTTGTATTAACAAGAAAACAAAAAATACAACTCAGACCCCGATTAGCTGCCTCCGCGCCCAGAGAAGAAAGTCTTCCTCCCTCGTTTCTTCTTCTGTGACCTTTCCCCGTGACCTGCGCCGAGAGGAGCCCATAAAATGCTCTGAGTTTCTTTACAAAGATCCCTCTCAACACCTGCAGGTTTTCTGTCCTTAGTGTATTTTCAAAAATTGAGTTCTGCAGAAAGAAATTCAGATCAGGAGACAGGGTGGGTAAGTTATGGAAATCTTTGATAATTTGTTGGGCATATAAACATCAAAGAAACCTCCTTAGCCTTGGCTAATCTCCTGAGCTGCTTTGAGTTTTCCCAATTGAAATGTGCAGTTCCTCCGAGAGAATAGGATGGGGGGGGTGGGTGGACAGGACGAGGGAACTGGGATCCGTGTGCAGGTAAAATGATAGCCGCCCCCTCCCCCTAGACAGGCAGCTTCCACCCAGGCTTCAGTTCCTGAACACAGGAAGGAAGATCAGTTTGTGCTTGGAGGTTCTTCTCCCGTGCTCTGCACCTCCCTAAGAGATGTATTGCTTTAAATGTATCTTCATTAGAGTGCACGGTCTTTCAGTGTTTACTTTGTTATATGTTGTTAACTTTAATACTTTTCACTGAAGTCTTCAAAACATTCAAGTTAGAATGTTACATCTAACCGAGATATATTGCGGCCATGGGCACTTAATTCCCTGCTGATTTAGGAAATGTAGTTAATGTTAATAAAAGCAAAGTACTTAGGACCATGATATTGCAATATAAAATGCTTCCCAGAGGGGAGAAATCATTATCTTTATGGAAATTCTATGAAGGTTGTATGTCTAAAACCAAACCCCGCAAACATACTCCAAGCTCACTCCTGCTTCTCCAGACTTAGAGTGTCTTTGCTTCCAGACGCACTGCCACAGAGTGGCAGGTCTTACCGTGTGAAAAATCTTCCTCTCCCCAGCAAACAGCTCAGTCTCCAAAATTTCCATATGTATTACTAGGGGAGGCAGGGAAGAGAGAAAATAGTCTCCACCCCAGAGACTGACTTTGTGTCTGACCTCCAAATTCTTAAGTGTTTAAAACCAACAAAATGCATGAGAAGTAAGAGAAAACCCAAACCTAGGTCCACCACAATAGCTCCTCCCCACGGGCCTGGTTCTGTGTCCAGTTAGCAGTCTCCTGGCTTGGCCCCAAGTATCTAAGATTACTTTCAAATACCCTTTCTAACAAGACCCCAGCAAGAGGCCACTAATTTCTATGGCACAAAAGCCACTGGAGAGAGATCCGTTTGTCAATATCAACTGGTCCAGCAATTTCCCATCCTCAGACACATCAGTCTATCGGAGCTGGCAGATGTTTAGACAAGATTTTATAAATTGTTCAATATCAGCCCATAATGAACCCCAACTGACCATTCCAAAGCAGCTAAAAGCATTGGAGACCTCCCCCACTGGGATCCAATAATGCGCTCACACGGCAACATTATTAATCATGGAATAAAATAGATGAACCTCTTGAAAAATAAGTGTATGATTGATTAAAGGGCAATCTAAGAAGCTATTATTCTTGTTTTATAACCGTAAGTTATATTCACTCAATTTATCTTTGGAGAGGAAATAAATGATTGTTCATTTCTTTTCTGAAATTATATTATATGGATATCCTTATAATTCTGCTGAAAATTAAAGTGACAGTTTTGCTGCCCTGCTTTTATGATACTAATCAAAGGGAGTGTGTTACTTGACTACAAATTTTAGACTTGTCCTATAATTAGAAAGTGAGTTACACAATAAAGAGGCCATAGTCTCTTGTTTAAAGGTTTCTTTCCCCCCAGGGTAAAGGTAACAGCCACTGGAAGGAAACTGGATTCCTCCCCTTGATCTTCACCTTGTGTTTAATGTGAGTTATATGAAAAGGAGAGGCAAGAGATTGTTCAATAATCTGAATAATTATGCCAATTTGGTTAATTCAGCTTTTAAAAAGACAATTATTTCCATCAGTCCTTCATTGAGGGGGAGGATAACTATCCATTATCAATATTATTCTCCAGTTTAGCTTATGGAGGAGGTTCAATAAACCAGCATCAGAAATAAATGTAAAATGCATAGGGGTGTCAGATCATTTTATTTTGCTTAGTTTTAAAAATTTACACTAACAAGTAATTTGCATATTCAGAGCACAAAAAAATCTTAATTTTCTTGCAATACATTTGTATATAAATAATCTAGAACCACAGGTATCTCTCACTACTGTGCATTTCTCTTTCATCCGCCTCTTTTTTAATAAGCACAAGAAAAGAGAGTTTATTTCACACAGCTTTTCATTGAGAAGGGGAGGTCAGATCACCGGAAGTTAGCATCCCCTGGGGCTCCATACCCAGGTCTCTCTTCTAGGACAAATGAGCCCCAAACACCATATTATTGTAGACTAGTCTGTTTTTATTTACAATTTAAGATATAAATTAGTAAAGAATCCGTGTTAAACAACCAACAAAGATTGTATAACCAGCAATGTTCAAATAAAAACCAGGCAGAATTTATTTACAAAAAAGTTTAGATTCAATTGCAATACAACTTGCATAAATTACTAGAAGCTTTATATCATTATAAAAATAAATATCAAATTTGTTTCCACTTCTGAAGTACTCAAGTTCTTCAATCACGTTTTATTTCTACTGTGTACATCTTTTACAAATAAACTTTACAGTAAATCCTATCACACCTATAGAATATATACCGTGGCAATGAAGTGATCAATTCAAGATATCCTGAGAAAAACAGATTGTTTCCAAGAGTCACACATACATGGGGGAGCTACACTATGCCGACAAGTTCACATATGTTCAAGGACAGTCTGTCCGATTGCCATTGCTAGAGTCTGTGGGTGGACAGTGCTGGGTGGGTTCTTCTTGTTTACAGTGGCACGAGATGTGGTCCGGATTTGGAGATCTGGTTTTTGTATCTGTATGTTTATGAGCTTGGGAAGAGAGAATGGCCTGCTGACTTTTTTTTTTTTTCCAAAGCAATTGTGACACCTACCTGTGGACCAAGGAAAAAACCAAATCATCCCAAATCCTTCAGTTCCACACTGACACCATCACATTATAAACTGAATGGATCTGAAATGGTTCCACCTCTCCCATCTTCAAGATCTGCGATTAGTAATTTTGTCTACTTGTAAAGCAACATTTTTTGAGTAACTGCTGTGAGCCAGGAGAACTTCAGAGTCCTGTCTGGTCCATGTGGACATGTGGGTGGGCAGGGCTGGTACTAGACCAGCACTTCAGGTGTCTCTTCAGTCTTACCCTATAACATCTAGAAGGTTTCAGAGACCTTAAGTTTCAGCAGCACTAACTCATCAAAGCAAGTGTCTATTATGTGTCTAGCATAGTAAAACTGATTCCAAATTGCATTCAAATGCTCACATTTTAATAATCTATTTTTTTCAAAGAGGAAAGAGCAGCAGTGTTGTAATATGTATTCCAGTTAAAGGAAAGACTCTTCAAAGCAGAACTCGAGCCAGATAGGGTAATCTATGAAACAGAACAGATACTCTCTCCCTTCCAGGAGAAAATAATAATAATAATAACACCAAAGAAGACTGAAATGTTCTATCTTCCAACCTCATGGCAGGAGCAAGAAAAACAGATCAAGCTCGCATACAGCGCAGTCGGTGCCGGAGCTCCGCGGCCGAGGGCACAGGTGCCCACTTACTTGCATGGCTGTGCTGGCCCCTCTATAGGTAGGGCTGGACGCCCCCGCCAACCACGGTGCAGCCCTCACTGGCATCTGTCAGGGGAGGGGGCAGTTAGTCAGAACCCGACCGACCCCCAGTGCTGCCTCACAGGGCAGACGGCATGCACCCACCACCCCAGGCCCCCTGCAAAGGGCACATGGGTCAGAAACCTGCCTGCCTCTGCCACCACTATCTGAGACACATTTTGGTAATGGGCCCTAACTCTCATTTCCTTTCCCCTTTGAACTTTTTTATCAGGCAGCCTGAATTACGAACAGAGGAGACAGAGAAAAGCCTTGAGAAATGAAAACCGGCTCTTATTTTCCGTTTTGCAAACAGAATGTCTCTGAGAGCAACTGGGAACGTTTTGTTTTCTTCTAGCCAAAGGCAGAAAAGAGGACCCAGCTGCGACTCCGCTTAGCAAAGAGACACTAAAAGGAACCCCAGCTTCGTTCAACCAGCCAAGAGACAAGCTGTCATCTGCATTTCCGGGCTGTTTGTGTTTTGCAAAACTCTTTAAAAACAGCCATACTAACAACAGTAAAACTAATAGTAATTGAACAAAAGGTCAACAATTACGGGGTAAGCCTGAAGAGAGGGCCCCGCCCTCTCTGGCTTCACCCTCCAGCGCCTGGGCCGCAGCCCCGCTCACTCTGCCCAGGGAGGAGCAGTATCTTTCCCCTGAGCTTAAGCAGCACGGTCTCCCGGGCCTCCCCCGGGTATCCCAGGAGTTCTGCCCGGCCAGCGACGCGGCCGGCTCCCCCGCCCCGCGAGACCCTGCGAGACCCCGCACAGCCTACCTTTCTTGGGCTCGTAGCCGCCCCCGGGGGGCCTGTAGTGGGGCTCCAGCGGGTGCGCGCCCGCCTTGCCCGCGTCGCTGGCCGCCTTGGGCGCCGCGTGCAGCGCCTCGCTGGGGGCCGCGGCCGCCGAGTTGTACCGCAGGAGCCCCTGGCCCTGCAGCGCCGCGTTCAAGTTCCCGTAGTTTGTGTAGTTGCCATAGAAGGGAGACGTGTAGTAGAGGTGGCGGCCGAGCAGCGGCGAGGCGGGGTAGGGTGAGCCGCCGGGCGGGGCCCCGGACGAGGCGGGCGCGGCGGCTGTAGGCAGCCCCGGAGGGCCGCAGCCGGGGCCCAAGCTCGGCTGCTTGAGGTCCGAGGTGGCGATCTCGGCCAGCGACCACAGCTTGGGCTTGCTGGCAGGCGGCGGTGCGCCCGGTGACGTCCGGCTGCCCAGGGGCGTCTTGCAACCGCCGCCACTGCGGGGCGCGGCTTCAGACTGGGGGCTTAATAGCGGCGCCTCCACGCCAGTGAGCGGAGACGAGGTCACCGGCTTGGGCGGCGCCAGGCCCCGCTCGCCGTCCTCGTCGTCGTCATCGTCGTCCTCCAGGTCGTACTTGTCCTTGCACTCCGAGCCCGATTCACACAGGGGGTCCCCTGGGCGGCACGGCAGCTTCTCCCCGTCTGACTCGGCTGAGCACGAGTGGTCCGTGAGCGAGTCGACGTGCAGACTGATCCCTGAGGGACGCGGACGACAGTGCAGGAGCCTGAGCCCCCTCCGCCCCACATCCTGGGGCACTAGCCCTCCCCAGCTGATCCCTCGCCCCATCCCCGTACTTGTTAGGGAGAGCCTGACTTCTGGGGAGGTCCCAGGATTCACTCAACCCAATCCCACGGACCCCCAAGTCTTGGTGAGCTTCTGGGACTGGGGGTCCAGACCCGAGGTGCTGGGGAGGAGCTCCCTGACCTCAGCCCTGGCCCTGCCTTCCAGGGAAGTTCCCAAAGAACACGCGCCAGCCGCGGGCCGCTCACCTTCGTCCTCCGCCGAGGTCTCGTTGCCCTCCTGCGCCTTGTCGGGGCTCTCCTCCTTGCTCCTGGCCGCGTCGCCCTCATCCTCGTCCTCATCTTCGCTTTTGTTCCTCGGGGCCCACGTCATCTTGTTCTCCTTCTTGAGGCGCCGGCGCGCGTTGGCGAACCAGGTGGACACCTGCGTGAGGGTCATCTTGGTGATGATGGCCAGCATAATCTTCTCGCCCTTGGTGGGGTAGGGGTTCTTGCGGTGCTCGTTGAGCCAGGCCTTAAGCGTGGCCGTGGCGTCTCGAGTGGCGTTCTTACGGTACGCCGGGTCGTTGAGCTGGTACGGGTAGGCCGCGCTGCCGTAGGGGTGGTAGCTGATGGCTCCCGTCATCCCAGTGGTGTGCGCGTCGTACGGGGTGCCCTGAAATCAACAAGAGCCTGTGAGTGGGGCGCGCAGAGGCAAGGCAGACAGAGACCCTCCGCCGCCGGCTGACGCCTTTCACACTGGGCGTCTCTGGCTTTCAAGCCGTGCTTCCCGCAGCAAAAGAGAAGGAACCAGGAAAGGTGATTTAGGGCTGGCTGTTGATGACAAAATGCACTTCAGTTTTATTCTCGATTTTCAAAAGTGAAATTTTCTATTTCACTTTTCTAAAATGACACGTTTTCCCCTAAACATCCCAGAGCGGCGCTCACAGATGTACACAAACTCGCACGTGTGTGCACACAGGCCTACAGGTAGTTTCTTGATATCTAAATTTCTCTGGATGCTTCAAGGGCCGCTGCTTCCCCGACCTCCCTCGTCCCCGCCCTTATATAGTTAAAAAAACACCCGAAGCCCCCACTCCGCCATTCACTTTTCTAAAGCTCAGCAAATCCAATTTGCAACTCAGAAGCCAGTCACCGTTTCGAATTCTTCAAATACGCGGTAATTAGCATTTTAATTCCTCCTTTAACGTTTAAATTGGAGACATTTGCAGCCTTCTCTTCGGTCACTGCTCCTCAGTCGCTGCCCTGAAATTCCACCGCGACCAGCAGTGGCCACGATCCCCGAAATGGCCTCAATCACCCTTAACATGCTTAGGAGCCGCGCGGGCCAGGCCCAGCTGGACACCGTCAGGCTTGAGAGCCCCGGGCCCCGAGAGCGAAGGCAGCTCTCAACGCCAGCACTCGGGCGGCACTTAGAGGGGTAGACACCCGCAGACACGTTTTTTCGAAAGCATAGTCCGAGGGACAGATTAAGGCCGAGACCAGGGTGCCTAGGGCCATACTCCGGAGCCTCAGCCGGATGCTCCGTTCCCTCCCCCAACTCCGTGACCCTGCTGCCCCAAGCCCCAGAAAACAAATTCGAACCACCCCAGAGGCCTCAGTGTCGACGTTCCTCTTGCCCCAAGCCCACGCGGGCAAGCCTTCGGCCCTATCTAGACCCTCGGCAAGCTGTGATGCCTTAACCAGAGCCAACCCACGACAGTCTCCATCCGCGGCGGAATCTCACTTTCTCATTTTGTAGAAAATTATCCAGCAAGCCGAAGGGGCCCGCCCGGGGTTCAGGGACTTCCCCTGCTTACCGCGCAGCCCGCAACCCTGGCCCCTTGTTCCGCCTGCGGCGCAGCAGACCCAGTCGGCAACTCCAGAGCCACCGCCAGCGCCACATTCCCCGCGGTTCCCGCTCACCGATCTCCACCCCGCTCAGCCCGCGCTCCGACCAGGGTCCCCATGTCCCGGTGTCCCGCGCCCCGCCCCGTGCACGGTTACCATGTAGGACGGAAAGCCGGCCGCCGCGGCGGCAGCGTCGGCGGAGTACTGCAGCGGGCTGCCGAAGCCGGTGGCTGCCTGTGCCGTGAAGGCCGCCGAGCCCGGGTAGGGGCTGAAAGCAGAGCCCGATGCCGAGCGCGCCAGCTCCTCACTACGCGGCGCCGCCAGCGCCGACGCGCCGTACGCCGGGCACGAGTAGAGCGCCAGCGAGCCGGGCGCTTGGTACAGGTAGCCCTGCGGGTAGGACATGGTGGGCGCGGGGCGCGGGGCCCGCGTCACGCCGAGCAGCGGGTAAGGCGCGCGGCCCCCTCCATCCACCCCCGGCTGGGGCGCGGCGCGGCAGCGGGCACCCGGGCCCCGGGCCGAGGCAGGCCGGCCCGGGTACTAGCCTGGGCGGCCCGCGGGCCAGGAGAACGGCGGGGCAGTGGCGGCGGCGGTGGCAGCGCGGAGCCGGTGGGCGCAGCCGCGCGCCAGGCCGGCGGTCGGGGTTTGGGGGAGTCTGGAGTCGGGAGTGAGGAGTTGAGGAAGGAGCGCTCGAGTTTCCGAGGGACATTGGAACACGGAGCTGTCCGTCACGCGCTCATCTGCATATTCGTGTGCCCGCCCCTCCCCTGCTCCGCCCGCTCCAGCGGCCAGGCTGAGGCCGGGGGAGGGGCGGGACCGGCAGGGGGAGGAGAAGGGAGGGCAGAGAGAGGGAGGCGGGCGCGAGGGAGGGACGCGAAGGCTTTTGTGGCGCAGCCGCCTCTCTGGCAGCTCCGGCCCCAGCCCGCGGCCCGCGGCCCTGCAGCCTAACCAGGCCGAGCTGCGTGCCCCGGCGCGCACCCCCTCCCACTCGCGCTTACTCCCAGCCAGGTCCCCCTACCCGGCTCCGGCCGGCTCCCCTACCTCACCCCTGGCACTTTCTTCGCCCCCTCTGCCTATCTTCAATCCCTACTGCTCCGCCCTCCACCCCAGCTCCGCTGCCGCGGACTAGGCAGAGGCCGCCCGCAGTCGGGCCAGGCCCGGTCCACTTGGGGTTACGCACGGCCCGAGTCTCTTCTCCACCCCCGGAGGCAGACCAGCCTAGACGACTGAGCTCTGGAGTCACAGGGAAACAGGGAGGGGGCAGGGTGATGGCACTCGAGGCCTGGGTTATCCTTGGGGAGAGGTGCGGGACTCTGACCCCCACCTTCCTCATCCGCTCTGCCTCTTGGCTGGAGGCTCTCCGCGTGGCCTCACATTTGGCCGCCTGCGCCTGCCGTCCCACTCTGCCTAGCATGGACCCGGATCCGGGGCGCCTTGGCTTCGAGCTGCCAGGAGGGCCCCGAGGTGAGCTTTCTCCCCTAAGTCCGCAGTGGGGACCCCGGACCCTGAAATGTTAGGAGTTTTCACTGTTGGGAACGTCTCGGCACATGCCGCGTGCTTCACTCGGCTTGATCTTCCCCCATCCCGTAATAGAGTTTTATTTTATTTTGTTTTAATAAGTTGTCTCCTTTCGGATTTATGTTGACAAAACACTCGGGAAGATGACTGTTACCGGAGAAACTGCCTCTGGCAGGACATGAAGCCTCTCCATCACCTCGGGAAGAGAGACCAGAGGGCAGCGGGCTGGTGGCACCAGGGCGGTCGTATCACAGGTAGCTCAGGTAACGTGTGGCTCAGGAGATGCCTCACTGAGCTCAGAGGTGGGGTGGTTTAAGACGGTCCCTAAGGCCCCAGACCCTCCCACCCCCACCCCACTCTCAGCCTGCGCCTCCACCCCTCCCTCACCCAGGGATGACGGAAGAGGGTCACCTGTGGGGGGCGCTCAGGGCTCGGAAAGGCCACAGGTGTGTGTTGGTCCAGGTCGGAGCACCCACCCAGCATATGTCTCTTCCTGGAAGCCGTCTCGAGTGGGTGCAGTGGAGGTGGGGGAGCGCCGGGGCTGGGCGCTGGGCGGCAGCTCAGGCCTGCAGCTTGCACCCCTGCCCCTTGTGGCTGGGCGCTGCAGCCGTGGGGCTGCCGGTGGGTTTAGAATGCTCCGCGCTTCTCCGGCCTCTTGGCCTCTCGGTGGGGATGGGGAAAGCAATGCTGGGCCGCCAGCCTGCTGGGGGAAGCAGGAGGCACGCTAAGGCCAGTCAGGCTGCGTTTATTTTTCCCCAGGTGAGGAAGCCAGTTGCTAACTGCAGCGTTGGGCTTGACAACTCCTCCTTGACCGCCAGAGTGTGGCTCCTGGTAAGTGCTCCCAGGCGCATACCCCGCCCTTCCCAGCTCCCCCGAAAACCACACCCCCATCCTCTGCACTGTCAGGTATCCTTGAGTTATCTCAGTAGACACACACGCACACACACCATGACCACCACGTCCTTGCACACACACGCGGGGTTTCTGTGAGGACCAAGTAGGGGCGCTTCACGTGAGACCCCACCTGAGACAGCCTAATGAAGCGCGGGGCAGAGTTTACATCAGTTCTTAGCCGGAAGCGGGAGAAGCGGGGAGAGGAGAGAGACCCCAGAGGCCTGCTGGGGCGACTCGCCGGCAGGGTCTGTAACATTTGTTGCTTTTCCTGCGGGGGAGTTCCTCTGGGAAGAGGCATACGCGAGGCGCCTACACACTGGATAGGAAACAGACGCCTCCGTCAGATCAGAGCCCTTTCGCTTCACCTCCGATCAGATTAGCCTAAGTGAAAAAAATCAGATCTAATTCTTCTAGGGGGGAAGAATGTCGCAAGTATTTCCATTTCTGAAGACCCTTCCGGCTGTGGGGTCATCAGCATTTGGGGCCTTTCCACCCCGTCGCCCCTCTCCCGCCTGACCTCCTCCAGAGAGTTATTACAAAAAGTCTCCAGGGTGCAGCCGGACCCTGGCCTCTGCATGCAGTAAGTGTTGACGCCGATTAAATGCACAACCGGACAAGTGCGCTCGGAGGTGCCAAGGTCAGGGGACTCTCCTGATCTGCCTGGCAGGCCCGGCTCCCCGCTCGGCCTGTGGGTTTGAAGATGGCCTCTTCCCTTCCCGAGTCCACTTCCCCCAGCAGTTAACTCCCCCACTGAAATCTAAATTTTCCACGCTGCCGCTGCCTGGTACTAATAAAAGCCGTCTACCTTGCACTATTAAACAATCCAGTCGTACTACACGCCGTTTTTATTGGTAGTGACTGTAGCAAATTAAAATGCCTACGCAGAGACGTTTAAAACTCACGTTGTTCTTCATTGTTATTGAAATGTACAAAATTCTAGTTTGCTTTAAAGCTCCCTGGTTTCTTAAAAAAAAAAAATCACTTTTCCTTTTCTTAGGTTAAAGTTGACTTGGTCTTCTGGAAAAAAAAACAATCCATCGGGAAAAACACCCTGCAAGCGTGGCTCCTCGGCGCAGCGTCCGGGTTTGCTCGGCTCCGCATCTGTCCCCGCGGAGGGCGGAGGCCCGGCAGGGAGCGGGCGCGGCGTCCGGGCCCGTGGCCGCCCCTCCGGAGAGCAGGGCCCTGGGTGTTCCGCCGACAAGCAGAAAGCGGTGCGTGTGCTCGCCGAGTCGCCTGGTCCTGGCCAGGCACTTCGCTTCTGCGGATTTTCAGTTGCCATCGGAGCTGGAACCACAGCCGAGGTGAGCGGCGGAGAACCAGCAGCTGCTTTGACAGCGGTCACTCGGAGTAGTGACCCAGACAGTGTGCAGTTGGAGGGTCACAGGGGATCCTCTCCCTTTGCCCAGGTGCGGAGAGAGGAGCGAGAGAGACTGTCTCGGTTTTGTTTCTTGTGCTCAGCGGCCTAAGCACTGAGAAGCAGCTGGCGTGGACAAGCCTGTCTCAGAGAACCGGGTTCTCCTGCGAGGCTGAGCACAGGGAAGGGCCGACACGCGCTTGGGTTCCAGGGTCTTCCCGAAAGGCGGCGGGCGGAGAAGGCCAAGGAACTTGCCAGAGAGGGTCGCCTCCTGGGGGGGTTCTCTGGGTCCCCGGGCGGGCGAAGCGATGCAGGCCCGAGTCGTGCAAGCGGGCTGCGAGGGGGCGCTGTGGGCCCGCCTGCGGCCTCTGTCCCAGCTCGGTGGCCCAGGCGCTGCCCCCGCACCACCGACCGGTGACGGATGCCACCGCTCCTGGAGTGACCTACCTCTTCCTGCGTTAATTCAGGGAAGCAGGAAGACAATGTCAGGGCACTTCAATAAACCCTTCGGGGCTCCTGACCGTCTTATTCTGTGTCATCACTCTGGATGCGCTGCTGTGTGGAGGAGTTGGTGGAAAGATAGCTACTCTTTGAGGGAGTGTTTTTTTTTTTGCGATTACAATTAAATATGCACATTTGACAGGGGTTGCATCAGTGTGCCAATTATATTCTTATTGTAGCCCCAACCAAGACCCCCCCCTCCATCCCAGGACCCCCTGGCTTGTTTGTGGAGACCAGTGCAGCACGAAAAAAGTGGGGGGAAGCTGAGAAACTGGGCTGTCCATTTACTTCCTTTTTTTTTTTTTAAAGAAATGCTTCCTTATGAACTGTACACAATTTAAATAAAAAATGAAGCATAAGTGTCTTTCATACTTCGTTTATAGCTCTCAGGAGTCTGGATGCACAGACTGGATTTCACAGGCAAAGGTGTGGCCGGGCTCTCTCAACCTGCATCTGGGGCTGAGACCTCCCCCTGCAAAAAACGTTGGCAAAGAGAATCCTCCCTCTCACCCCTCACCCCCCCCCACCCGGGCTCCTAGCTCTCCTATCCTGGGATGAGCAAGGGTCTTCTAGAGTTTTACAAATGGTTCAAGACCTGGGCAGCCCTGGGGGCGGGGGGACACTTTAGGAGGCAGGAACCAGCAGCCACCTGAGGCTGGGAGGATCAGCTCCTGGGTGCCCCACACCTGGCCCTGTACCCAGCCATGGTCTTTCTCTTTCTTTCAGTGTTCTAGGACAGAAGAGTTTGGTGAACCTGCTCTTCCTCACCCAACTGTCCTGCTTTCAGCTCCAGACTCCTGCCAGATGTCCTCACTGCTGACCTGAACCTCCCCGTGTCCTACAGTGGCAACAAAACTCGCTCAGCATCTGATTAACGCTGGCCTCCATCATGCTTCCTGACGTTCCTCGCAGGCTCAGGGGCTGGAACACCCTAATTTCTTCATTTCTCAGTGGCTCAAAGACTCCCCTTTCAGGCCTCATCCCCTCTCCATGCCCTCAGGCTCAGCCTGTTTTCCCATGCACCCCACACACCCGGCGCCCCTGCTCACCCCTCTCTCCACCCCGCCCCACCAGGCAGCACCCTCCCAGCAAGGCATTAGGACCTGGCCTGGGGTCCCCTTGCAGGCCCCTGAGGGAGGCTGCCTGTGTCTCTTTCCAGGAAGGAGCTGTGCAGAAAGCCCTGGAGCCTGGGAGCACAGGAGAGGGAGAGAGGCCAGCAGACTGGCCTGAGTGCCTTTAAGGGATCCGTGGAAGGATGCCCACTTTGGATCAGTGGGGACCTGACCGCCAGCGTGCTTCATCAAGGGACAGTCAGGAAGTGCTGGACTGCTCTCCAGCCAGCCCTGTCGCCCCTACCCTTTACACACCCGCCAGCCCACAGACCTGCGTGGGGACACATGCCTACGCCACTCTCAGAAACTGTTCTGGGCAAGTGGAGTTGTCAGGTCTGTGTTTTGTGTTTTAAAGTGTTTCTGCAAGACAGCTTTGAAGGAACGTAGCTCCTCCCCAACCCTCGGGCAGCTTCACTGTGGCTTTGCATTCCTCTGGTCAAACAGCAGAGCGCCCCACCTCCGGGCTGGCCTCTCCGTTGCTGCGCAGTCAGTGTGCCTGGGAGGCTGTGGGGACCACAGAGGTCACTCCAGTTTGGCCAGAGCAGGCAGGACTCCTCGTTTGCAAGAAGACACTACAAGCATTGAAAGATTTCCTCCAGTCTTTTCACAATTGCTTTCTTCAAACAAGCAAGGCAGTGGAGAGGATTTGTCTGAGGCCGTGTTTGGTATCCTTTTGCCAACTCTATATTCACTTGTGTGTCCTGGTACATCTCACCCTGACCAGTGGCTCAGCAGCATGTGGTCACCACACATTAACCCTTCCCCTCCCCAAGCTCCCCTGGCACCTTACACCCCTGGATTGTGTAGGCAGGGGTGGCAGAGGTTTTCAGGGGTTTTGCTTGTTTGTTTTGTTTTCTTTTTTTGTCTTATTTTATTATTATTATTTTTTGACAGAGTCTCACTTTGTTGCCCTCAGTAGGGTGCAGTGGCATCATAGCTCACAGCAACCTCATACTCTTGGCTCAAGCCATTCTCTTGCCTCAGCCTTCTGAGTTGCTGGAACTATAGGCACTCACCATAATGCTTGGCTTTTTTTTTTTTTTTTTGCAGTTTTTGGCCTG
This sequence comes from Galagoides demidoff, assembly GCA_963574575.1. NCBI lineage: Eukaryota > Metazoa > Chordata > Mammalia > Primates > Galagidae > Galagoides > Galagoides demidoff. The sequence continues at coordinate 25,766 of CAUYQV010184129.1, forward strand.
GGCTGGGTTTGAACCTGCCACCTCCAGCATATGGGGCGTGAGCCAAAGCCACTGCCTGTGGCTTTTTTTTTTCTCTTTTTTTTTAGTGACAGGTCCTGCTCTAGTTCAGGCTGGTGTTGAACTTGTGAGCTCAGGCAATCCACCCACCTCAGCCTCCCAAGTGCTGGGATTACAGGCGTGATCCACCATGCCCAGCCTGACTGTTTTCTTTTCAAACACCCCAGGGAATGAAGAAAGAGAACAGTAGATAAATTTGATGGCGTTGAATGTAGAAATCTTTTGTCAGACACAACATAAGCCGCTGGCACCAGCAGGAAGAAAATGCTTGTGCTGCAGAGACTTAGGCAGAACCTGGAGGACTCTGTGGACAGCTGAAGACATCCCAGTACAGAAATGGGTCTGGGCTGTGAACAGACCCCCCACAAAGAGGACAGCCTGAGGGCTCAGTGTTCCTATTGGGGGGGGACCCTAGACCAGGGGACAGGGGATGCCTGCCACTCAGACCCTTTGGTTAGCTCCAGAGAAGGCCTGGGGTGTACAGACAGCAGACGGCTCCCTCACTGCACTGTGGTCTGGATTTGGGAGACATTTGGCAGCGTCTGAAAGTGCCGGAGGTGTCTGGTCCTTCTCGCCAAGCACAAGGCAGTCCGCTTAAGTGTTGTTCACAATAGTGCAAGTCTGAAACTCCATAAATGGCGATCACTGCAGGGCTGAGGAAAGAATTAGCAGCTTATTTCACAGAGCAGAGTGTCCCCCCAGGGATGAAAGTGCATGAAGTCACTGTATTTGTGTCAGCAGGAATAAAAGTGTGGAGCAGGTGCGTAGGGGGTACGGAAAGAGTAAGCTGATGATGAAAGTTAAAAAACCAATAGCAATATTTTGTGTTGTTTACAGGGATGGGGGGGATGTAGCAACAACATGGGAGAAAAGCCTCTCTGTTTCAGGCCTGAATATCTTTGAAGGAGGGTGGTGTTTAGCTTTATTAGTATATCTTATTTCTAAAATGTGTATCGGAATTAATGCAGCAAAATGGTAACAGTCAGTAGCTCGGAATGATGGTTATGGGGGTTACAATGATCTGCACTTCTGCTGCATGATTTGACAGTTAAGCTGAAAACTAAGTGCTGCTTTTGAGTAAAAGCATCAAGAGCCCCAAACTGTAATGTGCGAATTTGAGGCTATTTATTACAAAAGTAGCTTTCTTACAAGATGTTCTTACATCATTTTTACTCCTTAGTCTCCTTTTTCCTATTTCCATCCCCCCCCCTCTAAACAGTGAAAAGATATATTGGACATGCAGTTTACCTGTGGCATGGGTGGCCATGTGTGTGCATGTGTTGGTGACTGTTCTGAACGTGGCAGAGGCTGGGGAGGCAGAAGAGGAGGAGAGGAAAGGCAGGGGGCTGGAGGAGGCACGGGAGAGGCAGGGGGAGGGTGGAGGAGGCTGAGGAAAGCAGGGGAGGATGGGGGGGTGGGGAGAGGAGAAAAGAGGCAGGAGAGCTTTCCTTACACAGCAGGATTCCAGGCTCCTGGCAGGCCTTTCCCCTTCCTCACTTCTGCTCACTCCAGAGTAGAACTCCTCGGGGCCTTTCTGGCCCTTAAGCTTCTTCCAGAAGCCGACAGCCTGCCCTGTGCTCTTCAGTACAGAGAACGGGTTCCAAGTCTCTGCACAGCGGGAGAGGCCTGCTGTCCTTGGTCAATCATCGGCTACAGTGGTCTCCATCATTTATTCTGCCTTCAACCTGTTTCAGACCAGGTATCGTGAAAGGGCTATTTCCTGGGAACCAACACATTTCTAAAGGCTTCCCTTTGCTGAGCTGGCTGACACCTCTCCAGAGCTGCCGCCACCTGCCCTTCCACATGATGCCTGGCTTTCTGCTCTGGGCATCCTGCCCCGTGCCCTTGCTGCCTGCACTCAGGCTCCCTCCCAGCACAGCCCCTGCAGGCTGCTTCCTCCTGTGAGGTCCTCATTTACTTCTCCCCTGGGAAAGGCAAAGGCCCATGAGCTGCTGGCATGATGGTTCCCTGACTTCAGTGCCAAGCCAGACTCCATGTTGTGTATCATGTAGTGGGCACTGGACAAACTCTGATGGCGTGAGTGCAGGAGCAGGTGACTGCTCGAAAAGGTGCAGGGCATCATGAAGGAGGGAAAGGAGGGGCAACTGCTTGCTCACCGGCTCTCGGCCCCTGGGCAGTGTCCTTAAAACTGCTAAAACAATTTCATGTTCAGAGCCCGTCAAGGGATAAATGTGGCACCAGGGCTGAAGACGATGTGAGGTCCCCTGATGTAGGATATGCTCCTTTTAATGACTCAAAGGGAGACAGGTGGCAAGGGGGGTGCGGGGGCACACAGTTCTGAAGGGTGAAGCCAGGAGCCACATGGTGTCACGGCTCCAAGGAGGCTTTCCCATAAACAGGGAGGAAACTCCGAGGCGTCTGCTACACGCAGGGGTTATGGGCCACTCTCACGAGAAACATCCTCACTGTTCTTTTAATGTAAGGGAGCCCAAGCAGAGAAGATAGTGAAGAGATTCTAGGTATAAGTAATTTGGCAGAATTTTTGTTTTAAAAGCAAGGTTATTGTGTACAGAAGGCTTTGTAAAACTATGAATAGAACTCTAAATACATTTTTATGAGGAATGAGGCCAATGGGATGAAAGGCAAAATATTCACAATATTCACGTTTAATCAGTTCTGTACGTTTTGACTTTTTTACAATGAGCATGTATTTGGTAATTAAAAAAATTCACATGCAAAATGTTGAATTGGGTGGATACTGTAAGGGGATGAGAAGAAGAGTGTTTTTTATATTTGTTGTCTTTGGAAACCTCTGACTTTTCTAGACTGTTATATGATTCTCTGAGAAAAATATTCAGAATCAACTGTTACATATAGATGTGATATTAAGATGGGCTCTCAGTTATATCCCAGGCAGGACACACATGCACTTCTAACTCTCAGCTAACTTAACGTGATTTTATTTATATTGCACACTATACTTATCTCAAAATATATACATATAGAAGTTTCAAATTTCTAATGTTGACATTACTATTAACAATGAATTCACTGAACATAATTATTTTTTAATCTTTGCAGAACTTTTTGTATCTAAAAAATATCACAGTTGGGATTTATATTCAAAGCACTGTGTTCGGACTAAATTGAAAATATCTGTTTTTATACTGATAGGTGTGTTTCTATCTGTGTTCAGTTGCTGTGTGTTTCCTCTTTTTGACTTGCTCATACTTTTGCAAAATAATTTACCTGATTTAAAAGCCATACAAGGTGTGCTCAGAAAATTCCTAGCCCCTTCCTTCCTTCCTTCCACCCACTGGCCTGCGGTCTCTCCACTCCTTCCCCTTGGCTTCCAGAAAGTTTCCTGGCATTTCCCTTTGCAAACATGTAAGCACACACGTATGCATGCATGAAAATTAACAAATTCTTTCCATTTTTTATTAGATAAAAGATACTCTATCAAATAGTCTTGGCAGTTTTCTGAATAATAATTCCTGGAGATCCTTCACATTAGTTTACAGACATTTTCCACATTTGTTCAAAACTGTTTTAATGACGTTCGCTTTAGGGATGCACTGGAGTTCCCCAGACAGATCCCTCCTTCCGAGGGACATTGAGCAGTTTGTAATCTGCTCTTCTCGTCAACACTGTGCTGTGACGTGTGACCTTCCTCACCTGTCATTCCCTGTGGAAGCACAGCTTCAGCGTTGCAGGCCTACAGGGTGAATAAATGTATGATTTTTTCTAGGGATGCCAAATTTCCATCCTATTTGGTAATCCAAATATCAGTGTAAGAGACTACACGTTTCTTTACAGGCTGCTTAAAGAAATTTGGGATTTTTCTGATCAGATACGTGAAAAATGACATCTCATTGTAGTATTTTAGTAGCCTCATGGAGAAATTATTCACATACAGTTAAACTCACTGACCACAAGTGGGCAGCTTGGTGAGTTTTGGCACCACCCACACCCTTCTTGAATCAATTTCTGCTTTTCACCCAGGCGACCAACAATGTGCACTGTGTCTATGTCTTGAGTTTTTCAAGAGATCACGGAAAGAGGATCGGACAGGCTCTTCCGGTGGGCCTTCTGTGTCTGATTCACACAGTATTGTCTGAACTAGTAGCTCACAAGCTCTTTCCTCTCTCTTGCTAAGATTCCCTGCTGGGATGTGCCCATTTTATTCACCCATTCACCAGGGGATGGGCTGCTGTGTTGTTTCCTCAAGTGTGCGTGTGCACAGACAGGGTCTTGCTATGTTTCCCCGACTGATCTAGAATTCTTTGACTTGTCAAAGTGCTGGGATTACAGGTGGCAGTCACATCCTGGCCATAGTTTGTCCATTTTAAAGGCTATTCTGAAAAAAATGCTGAACATTGGTGTACAAGTCTTTGTGTGGACAAGTTTTCATTTATCTTGGGTAGATCCCTAGATGTGGAATTGCTGGGTCATATATTCATTTGAAATGTAAGTGTATATTTAAGTTTTAAAGAAGTTACCGGCTCAGTACCTGTGGCTCAAGTGGCTAAGGCGCCAGCCACGTACACCCAAGGTGGCCACGTACATCCAACCCGGGCCCACCAAAAAACAATGACAGCTACAACCAAAAAATAGCCAGGTGTTGTGGCCGGCGCTTGTGGTCCCAGCTACTTGGGAGGCTGAGGCAGGAGACTCGCTTGAGCCCAGGAGTTGGAGGTTGCTGTGAGCTGAGATGCCACAGCACTCTACCCAGGGGGATAGCTTGAGGCTCCTGTCTTAAAAAAAAAAAAGAAGTTACCAAGTTGATGTCCAAAGTGGCTGTACATTTGGCATCTTCCCCAGCACAGCGTGAGGGCTGAGCTACTCCACACTCCCACCATCGCTGGCCCTGTGGGCCTTTTCAGCTGGCATCATCCTAGTAAGCGTGACGTCCCCTCTAACTGTGTCCTTGCTGATTCTGTGTCTCTCTGTCTGCCATCCATTCCCCACAAGCCCAGTTAGATTACCTGGATTTTCTTATCTTCTATAAACTTGACACTAACACTTAGAGGCATTACAGACCTGAGGGGAGCCTGTCCCTCCCAGGTCTAGTCTGTTCTTAGAGGGAGCAAAGCCTTGGCCAACAGCACGTCCTTCTCTTGTAAACCAACCAACACCGGTTCTGTACACTAGCCACCCCTATGTCTAACTCTCACTTCCCGAGCCAGTATTTCCTCTGCTCTCAATCATCCCAGAGCCAGAGACCAGGACCAGCTGGCGACCATCCCTGCAGCCCAGAGCCCTGGGATTATTCACTGGTCAGCCCTGAAATGTCCAGTATGGTCTTCACCATGGAAAGCCCAGTGCAGGCTGTGATCTCTGGGCTTCAACTGCCTCTGTAGCCCTGCCTGGCAGGTTTGTGCTATTTTCTTAGGAATGTAGGTAATAAATTCCTCTTGAGATGACATCAGCCTTTCTGTGTCACCACCTCCATGAATTGAAGTCCCATGGGTACATTTCAGAACACTGTATCTCCTTGTGGTTTAATTTAAAATTTTCCAGATGACAGTGACGTGGATCATCTTTTCGAGTGCCTGTTGGCCGCTGGTGTAACTTCTTCTGTGAGTATCTGTTCAACTCTTTCAGCCATTTAGGAAATGTGTTGCTTTTCTTCTACTTATTCCCTTATAAGAGATTTTACATATAATGGTCACAGGCCTTTTTCAGGTACATGTTTTGCAAATATTTTCTCTCAATCTACGGTTTGCCTTTGCAAACTTTTAACTTTATTAATAGAGTTTTTCAACAAATAAAATAATAAAATATTCAATTTTTAAAAACTCCAATCTGTAAGAATATTTTCTTGCCTGTGATATGTGTATGTGTGTACCTGTGTGTGTCTATAGGTGTGTGCACATTTCCCTTTAAGAAGTATTTGCCTGGGCTCGTCGCCTGTGGCTCAATCGGCTAAGGCGCCAGCCACATACACCTAAGGTGGTGGGTTCGAATCCCCAGCCCGGGCTCACCAAACAACAATGATGGCTGCAACCAAAAAATGGTGGGGCGTTGTGGCGGGCGCCTGTGGTCCCAGCTACTTGGGAGGAGAAGGCAGGAGACTCGCTTGAGCCCAGGAGCTGGAGGTTGCTATGAGCTGTGATGCCATGGCACTCTACCCAGGGGGATAGCTTGAGGCTCCGGCTCAAAAAAAAAAAAAGAAGTATTTGCCTAATCCAAGGTCATAAACATTTTCTCCTACATGAGTTTTAGATTTTTTTTTTTTTTTGGCTGGGGCTGGGTTTGAACCGGCCACCTACAGCATATGGGGCCAGCGCCCTACTCCTTCAAGACACAGGTGCTGCCGAGTTTTAGAATTTTTTATGGCTTAACTGTTAACCATTTTAATCCGTTACTGTTTATTTGGGAAAATTTAGTTTATGGTGTATGTTAAGAGTCAAAGTTCATTTTTCCCCATATGGTATCAATTATTGAAGACTATATTTTCTTATGGAATTATTTTGGCACCTTTGCCAAAAAATCAATTGACCATTTGAGCCTGAGTCTAGTTCCACCCTCTCAATGCTGTGCCCTTGACGTTTATGTCTCTCCTAAGACCAACATTAGATTGTTCTGTTTATTACTTCTTTGGAGTAAGTCTGAAATCATGGAGTATAATTCCTCCCATCTTGTATTATTATTATTATCATCATTTTTAAAAGTTGATTTGGAAGTTCTCAGTCCTTTACATCTACATCTAAGTTTTAAACTAACTTCTTGATTTATACAGAATGCCTGCTGGGATTTGATTGGAATTCAATTGACAATACAGATCAATTTGGGAAGAAATACCCTCTTAAAAATATTAACTCAGTACCTAAACATAATGCAACTTTTATTCAGGTTTTTAATTTTTTTTTTCAGGAACGTTTTGTGGCTTTAACAATTTGTATAGGTTTTAACCCACTTCTTAAAGTTTTTCCTAAGTATTCTATTTATTTATTTATTTATGCATTTCAATGGAAATGTATTTTTGTAAAATACTTTCAAGTTACATATTGTGAATGTATAGAACTACACCTGATTTTTATAGATTGACTTCATGTTCTATAGTCTTGCTAATTTTAGTCATTAGTTAGATTAGCTTTGCTATAGATTATGAAAGCCTACATAAATTATTATGTCCTTCGTGAATCATTTTCTTTTTTCTTTTTCCATATGTTTGGAAATTTCATTTTCTATGTTTCCTGTCCCAGTTGTAACGTTCCACGTTCCCTGTCTTGTCTTCTCCTAATTAAGAAGCTCGGTCTTTCTTCTCTCATTATGATGCCACCTATGAGTCTTTCGAAGGTGTCCTTGGTCGGATGGAGAAGTTGTCCTCTGCGCCTAGATTTCTGAGAGTTTTTATCATGAATAAGGCTGTACATATTTGGAAATTATTTTTCTGCAACTACAGATAAACATGTTTTTTGTATCTATTACCACAATGTGGTACATTCACTGATTTTTTTCAGTGTTAAACCAACCTTGCATTACTGAGATTAACTCTACTTGGTCATGTCTAAATTATCATTTCACAAACCAATATTACTTATGAAGATAGAAACGAAATTGTCATATTAGTGAAACAAGCTCAGCAACATACCAACTGATAACACATTATGCACAAATGGGGTTTATTGCAGGAATTTAAAATTCACTTAACTTTGGACAATCAATCCATGAACAGAATAAAAGAGCAAAAACATAATTATTTCAACAGATGCAAAAAAAGCTTTTGACAAAATTTACAACTTTTTGATTAGATACACTCAGAAAACTGAGCAGAATGAAATGCTGATCTAACAAAGGACGTCAGGAAAACACCTAAAGCTAACACCTGAGTTCTGAAATATTATCGCAAGTGCTTTTCAAGATCAGGAGTGAGGTCGGGATGTTCCCTTCTGTTCAACATTGTACTGGAGGTCTTAGCTGTGTGATAAAGCAGTAACAGTTTAATTTTTCATTTACAATATTGTCAAAAATAGTAAACATATAGAAATGAATTAGATTACATACAATGTGCAAAGCCTACATGGATGACTGCAGCCCAGCGCTGAGACTTGTAAATGGGATAAGACATGTAATAGTCTCGGGCTGAAAGTGTCCACAGTGTTACCCTTGTCCACCCCGGCCTTACTGCCTGTCCTTGATGCTAACAATGATACTGTCCTTCTGGTATAGGGAACCTGACTTTCACGTGGAATTTGTCTCTTGGTTTTTAAGAAAGCAGATCAGAAAGAAGGTCAGAGCCATGTTGAACCTGCTTCTATTCAAGTGCCTTTAATTCAAAATAATCAATCTGCTACACTGGTGTATTTTTGCCTTCCTTACTGGCACTAAGACATTTATGTGAAAGGCTCTGAAACTTGGGAAATCTCAGTTTCTTTTTTTCGAGACAGAGTCTCACTATGTCACCCTGGGTAGAGTGCCGTAGTGTCACAGCTCACAGCAACCTCCAACTCTTGGGCTTCAGCAATTCTCTTGCCTCTGCCTCCCAAGTAACTGGGATTACAGGCGCCCACCACCATGCCTGGCTATTTTTTTTCATTGCAGCTGTCATTGTAGTTTAGCAGGCCCGGGTCAGACTTGAACACACTAGCCTCTGTGTATGAGGCTGGCGCCCTACTCACCAAGCTGCCGGCACAGAGCCTGAAGTTCAGTTTCTTCTTCCTTATACAGTTATTCACCTCACAGCTAGAGTTGTTGTAAAAATTATAAGAGACCTGTAAACCATTGTCCAAATGTTAGTTGTTATATTATGAAGGCTAGAACTTGGGTGGCACCTGTACACAGTGGTTATGGCACCAACCACATGCACCAAGGGTGGCGGGTTGGAGCCTGGCCCGGGCCAGCTAAACATCAATGACAACTGCGAAAAAAAAAAAATAGCTGGGCATTGTGGCAGGTACCTGTTGTCCAGCTACTTCAGTGACTGAGGCAAGAGAATCACTTAAGCCCAAAAGAGTTTGATGTTGCTGTGAGCTGTGATGCCACCACACTCTACTGAGGGTGACATGCTGAGAATCTGTCTCAAAAAAAAGGCTAGAACTTGCATTATATTTAGAGATGTAAGATATTTCCACTGATTTCAGGGTAAGAGAAGCTGCCTGACTAACTTAATACCGAGTGTCCACCATTCCCTTTATAAGCATAAGTATTGGTGACCACTGGCATTTTGAAGATTTGCAGGCAGGACACTCCTGTGTGGAATGCATATGTATTTCTGCTTCCCCCAGTGTCTTCCAGTTCTTTTTGTTATTATAATATGTCAGATAATAAAACATACAAACCCGTCAAATTTCAAAGGGAACAGAAAGAGTTATAATTTTGTGGAAAATAACTTGAAAGCTTCAGGAAAATTCAATGAAGTTGAGTGGCCAGAACCAAAATTGCAGCTAAGTTAAATGAAAGCAATATATTAAAGACCTTGGGAGATGAATTCTAGTCCTATAATCTAGAAGGCTTCTGCACCTGAATTTCTATAAAGAAAACTAGAGATCATAGATGATACATTGGTGCATAGAATTGGCCTGAAGTTTTCAAGAACTCCATATAGAGGAATCCAAACTTAAAAAGTCAAAGACTACCTTGAATATCAGAAGTTTAGTGAATGAATATATGATTATGTTTAAAATTACAAAGAAATATTTAAGGCATGTAAAGAAAAAGAGTTTATATTTTTAAGATATCCATTCTTCTCAAATTGATAGGTAGAGTCAATGAAATGCCAATCAAAATCTTAACTGGATTTTTTGTATAAATTGAGAAAGTAATTCTAAAATTTATGTGGAATGGCAAAGGGCAAGAATAGTCAGAAAAGTTTAAAGAAAGAACCAACCTGGAGAGCTTATGCTACCTGACTGCAAAGTTATAGTATGAAGACCGTTTAATAGTAGTGAGAAGATACACACAGATCAATGGGGCAGAATAGAGAGACCAGAAAGAAATGCACAGATATGGCATCAGTTAATTCTTGACATCAGTGTCCTCATGCTAGAACAACTCAAGATCCATCAGAAAAAGATCAGTTAATCACATCTCCTAACTCACATTCTGTATGTAATTATTTTGAAATGGATCTTAGACCTGATAGTAAAAGGGAAAACATAGAAAAACACAGGAGTAAAGCTTCACAAGTTTGAGGTATAAAATATTTTGTAGATAGTACAAAAACAAGACTATCCATAAAAAATAAAGGGATAAATTGGACTTCAATAAATTCTGTTTCGAAGACAAAAATTATAAAATGAAAAGACAAGGTATAGTATGTATGTGTACATATAGATTATTACATATAATAACATAGTATAATGTATGGCATAGTTTGTACATAGTTTATAGTATGACAATAATATACCATTATATAATATTATATCGTATAATGTATAAGAGATTTGTATATATGAACCTGTTTTACACCTTAATTAGACAACAAGCTTAATTAGCAATTCCAGAAGTCTTGCATAGATAGTTCTTAAAAGAAGGTATATAAATTGTGTAAGAGCATAAAAAAAAAAAAGGTTAACATCATCTGTCATAAGGGAAGCCCAAATCTAAACCTCAATGAGATTCTGAAGTGCACCCATCAAAATGTTTAAAATTTAAAAAAAAAAAAGAGTGACAGTGACAATTTTTGGAGCAACTGAGATTCTGAAGCATTGCTATTAGGCTAGTGAAATAGAGAACTTTGGAGAACTGTTTGGTTAGTTTAAAATTTAAGATACGCTTACCACTTTTTCAAAAGGTTCTTCTCCCAGGTATTTACTCAAGAGAAATGAAAACAAGGTCTTACAAAAGGTTTTAGCCCAATTTTTTAAGGTAGCCTGTTGCAATAGCATCAAACTGGAAACAACCCAAATGCTTATTGTGAATAAAACGTCTCTGAAAGGGAGTTTAGGAGCAAGAGACTCTTTTTTCCAGGGAACAGCCTTTGGCAGCATTCCAGGAAACCAATAGAGGAAGTTCCACCCAGGTTTCCAATCAGGTGCATTTATACAAATGAGTGATTCCAACTTACTTCGTTCTGATTGGTTGATGCATGTTGAGTTCTGCCCTGTGGTTATAGCTGAGCTTTGATTGGCCAATACAGCTGAGCTCAGCCTGGTTGTTGCACTTGCAACCTGTTGGTGTGTTCAGGGATGTGAACAAGCGCAGTTAGCCATGAAAGATCCACAGTTAATCCGAGAAGCGTTTTCTGGGAGCTCATCGGTGTGTCACCTCTAGTCGGCAAATGGCTGTTTGGCTTTGTTGTAAATTTAAGCCCAGTTATCCACAGGATTCATCTTGAGGGATTGGTTCTTTCAGGTTCATAGTATCAATTGTTGGCTATTAAATGTAGTCTATTTATAGACAGTAACAGACAAAGTGATATTGTTGTAATCCTGGCAGCTGAGAGAAGGATGGACCCCACTTCAAATGTAATTAATTAATAGAAATTTATTGATAATTTTGATACACCTGCAGGTGCACCTGCAGGGGGCTCTTGTGGTGGGCCAGCAAGAAGCCTCGAATAGTGGGGGAGAAGCCTTTTTATACCATTATACTGCATAGTCATGGTGACTAGCAAGCTAGCACAATACAGAAGCTAATCACAGCGGTTAAAGCAGGGGGTCGCAAGGTGGGGGTACATATTGGCTCATAATCATAAGATATATCACAAGTACATTACTTCATGATCCTAAGATGGGGTATGTCATAGGGGTTTACACAATTCATGGTGGAAGTACATGTTTACTTAGGGTACATTAACTCATAGTTCAGGAGTACAAATTGGGTAACACAGGGGCTTAATTTGGAATCCAAGCCGTCCTTTCCTTTCTTTCTTCTCCTTAAGCTTCTTCCCAGAACTTAAGTTCCCCTCCCTTGGTGGGGGGGCTGAAGCTAAGAGTAATTCTTTTTACAAGTACAAGAAGTTTGTTGCCTTTCTTACTAGTCCTGGGGGTTAGGGGCTGGGGGCTCAGTTATTACAATATGGAAGGAACTACACACAGCGGGAACAAATCCCCAAAGTGGTGTGGGGAATAGAGGATAATACCTGAGGAAAAGTGTATCTTGTATGGTTCCGTTTATGGGGCGTTGTGGACCCGGAGCCCACTGATCCCTTCTGACCACTAGAGGTTGCCTGACTGGAGGTAGAGAGGACCAAGAGGGAACAGAGAGCATTTTATGGGAGGATTGAAATATTTTATGTGCTAGCTGGGGTTGTGATTACATGGATATACTTACTTGTAAATACTACCAAATATTATGCTTAATACCTAGGCTTTTTAATGTATGTAAATAATACCTCAATTAATAGAGCATATACTTACATTTTTACTGGAATTATGAATTAATGTTTAAAATAATCACTAAGGAGTTCGTATTTACATTATAGGACCTGGTTATAACATCCTTGTCAAACTGCATGTTCTTAATTGTTTTATCTTTCCCAATCTGAGGAATGATATGCAATATTTTATTTATTCTCCTTTGTTTCCGTTACATTTGAGGCTGGGCATCTCTTCATATATTGATTTCATCAATTATTTTTCTGCTTCTGTAAATCACTTCCTCAGATCCTTTATTTTTGTCTACTCAATTTTTAATCTTCTATTATTAGTGAGTGATGATCACATTTTATGATATTAAGCCTTTTACATCAAAAGAAATTGAGATTATTTTCCTCATGTTTTGGTCTTCTGTATCAGTTTAAAACCTTTTTTTAGCTTGAATAAATTCTTGATTTTTAACATTATAATTTGTTAGTGATTTATGTGTTGTGATCTTCTGGTTGACTAAAAACTCTTTTTTCCTAAGAACCTGGAATAAAAAATACACATTTCTCTTATATCTTTTGGAACTTTAAAGTAACATGTTTTATTCATTTAGAATTTATTTTTAATGGTGTAACAATTATTAAATATATAACAAATTTTCCCAAGCTACTAATTCATTACTTTTACAATTACTTGCTTGAAATTATAACCTTTTTTCCTAATAAATTTCAAAAACTGTGTGGGTCTTATCCAGTTTGTTTCCTTTTCTGATTTTGTTTTGTCAAAGTTGTATATATTTAAAGATGCATGGAGTTCCCTGGCAATCTCACCTTCCTCTCCATTGACTCCCAGGGTGAGGCAGCCACAGTCTGTCTCTGCTGGTTGGACATGCTTCCCAGGTACACACCTATTGCCTTTGGTCCTCAGAGCACAGAGTCTTGTCCCCAACCCTTGTCTTTCTTTATGTCCTTACTTCCTGACATATTTATAATGGATCTTCTCTTGGATGAATATTTAGTGTTCTATTATTATGGTTGTGTAAATGTAAATATACATCATGGGTAGGTGAGCCTAGAGTATGTTCTAAGTTAATGATTGTTTTGATTTTACATGTGCTTAGCTTTTTTACACCTATAGTTAATTCCAACCTAAGTCTAAACTCGGCCAACTGCCTCTCTCCTCAGTCACCAAATGCATCAGGTATCCCGTCCATCCCATCTGCTGACTTGCTCTGGCCAAGACCGGGGTCTGCACCCTGCTGCAGATCCAGCACCAATGTCCTTCAACCTATGATTCCCTCCATACCTCTCAAAATCCAGAGATTTTAGCCCAGTAGCCCATGTTGGAGCACATTCTTCCCCAGTTATTTGAGATAGAAATCACAAGACATAAATTTGAAGCTTTTTATTTTATTTTATTTTATTTATTTATTTATTTTAGAGACAGAGTCTCACTTTATCACCCTAGATAGAGTGTCATGGCATCACAGCTCACAGCAACCTCCAGCTCTTGGGTTTAGGCGATTCTCTTGCCTCGGACTCCCGAGTAGCTGGGACTACAGGCGCCCACTACAATGCCCAGCTATTTTTTTGAAGCTTTTTAAAGTCTGAAAATATATTTATTATTAAGGTGGAAATTTACTAGCTCATGGCATGTTGTAGAAAGAATTCTCATACAGTGATTAGAATATAAAGAATTGCAAAGTTTATTTTTGAAAGAAAAGAAAGAAAAAAGAGATGAGGAAGGAAGGGAAGGAGGTACGGAGGGGAAAAGACAAAAGGGAGGGAGTGTCCATAGCACAGGAAGGAGGGAGTGAAAATGCTGGGCAGTTGAGGGAAGGGGAAGGGGAAGGGGCTGGTGTTTTAAAGGATGCACACGACTTCTTTTCCCCTCTGCTTAAGGGAACTGACAACAAAAGCCCTGAATCAGTTGCAGATGTTTTCTCTGGCTTATCTGAGTCCTTGGAACCTGGGGCTAGTGAGAACTGAGGCAGGCAGTTAAAGTGGGGAACCTGCACCCCTACCATCTGCTCAGGGCTCTTCCAGGCCTGAGAAAACAAAGTCTTAGAGATAACAAGTTAGGCCACAGGTGTTTTAATTAAACAAAACAAAGGAGGTAGTTGTGTTGTGAGTTTTCTCTTCCGAGGGCCAACTGTGTGCAGTGAGTTCGTTTCTCTTTCATTCCGACACCTTATTTTCCTCTGTTAGGCTTTCAGTGAGACTATTTTTTATTGATATTTTTCCTAGAATTTTACTGATAGTTAGCAAAATTTTAGAATTAAAGACTGGAAATAATTTTCTTTCTGATTATTTTTTGAATGACTTTTTATTTTATGATAATTTTAGATTAATAGAAAAATTGTAAAAATCATAGAGTTCCATATACCCCTCCACCCAGACTCCACCATTGTTAATGTTGTATGTGGGACCTTTGCTACGGGAAGAACCCACCACTGGTGTGACACTTGCATTACCTGATTGTCACCCATCCTTCCTCTGTGTCTATTGAAGTAATTAGACTTTTCTTCTTTAACCTACTAATGAGTGTACAATGTAAATAAGTTAACATATTAAACTATCTTTATATTATAGAATAAAGACAATTTGGTCACAATATTTTATCTTTTAGGGGACATTTCTATATTTAATTTGATTGCATATTTAGAAATTTTTCAAGTATTTTCTTTAAGGAGATTAACTCATGCCTTTCTTTGCTTAAAATAAATTGGGACAGTTCTTTTTTACCTGTCTCTGGAACGATTCATGTAAGATCAACACATTCTGTTCCTTAAATATGTCATAGAAATAGTTTGAGAACAGTTTGTTTCTAATATTTCTTTCATGAGGATGTGTTTTCAATTGCTGATTTAATTTCTGACCTTACTGTGATTTTCTAACCTATCTTTAGTTAGCACTTACACATTTTTAAAGTCTTATCTTTTCTCACATTTTATTTTCAATACTTATGTTTATGTTTTGGTTGTCTTTACATGAACTATTTATATTGAATTGTTTAATAATTATATTTTACAGACTTGCACTTTTAATCGGAATAGTTGGGCTATTTGTATGCAATGATTATCTACAGTTTGAGTTTTTTATTATACAATTTTTAGCTAAATATTTGTATCAATTATCTATATATTTTCACTTTTCTTGCCATATATAGAATTAATTATTTTTCTTTTAAACTAGTTGTTTGGCATTTCATAGTTGATTTTGATTTTTATAATAGTTAATATATTAAGACATGCATATTTAACTTAATGAAGTATAAATTAATGAAATGAATGTGCAGTATAATGATTTTAGAACTCTGAGACAGTGATTAAACCCTCCTTATTTACATATTATATATTAAATATAAGGCTACATAATATAAAATATACATTATATATTTTAGTTTTTTTAAATACACACAAAATATATTTTTCTTGTTGTTTTACATAGTGAATGACAAAAGTTACTTATAGGTTTCTCTTTTTTCTTTATAATTTAATCTTACTTTTTTTCTTTCATCTTAGATATTCTTTGTGGGATAATTTTCTTCCTTCATGGAAAGCAGTTTTTAAGAGTTCATTTAGTGAATTTTCATTGGTCTGTCATCCTTTTGCTGTTTTTCTAGAACTATCACTAGGTGTATAATTTGGGTTAATAATGGTTTTTTCCTCTAAGTCCTTGAAAACCTGTTCTATTGTTTTCCACCCCCCATTATCACTCGTGAGGAATCAGCGGTCCATCTATCCTTACAGCTTTGCAGGTAATTGATCTTTTCTCAATGATTGCTTTAAGATCTTCTCTTATGCTACTTTTAAGCTTTATTATGATGTTTCCAGGTATAAATTTAAATAAAAAATATTGAATTCATTAGGCTTCCTGATTCTGAGAAATCACATCTATTTTCACTCAGGAATACAGTCCAGCCATTATCTTTCCAAATATTGCCTCACCTCTCATTTTCTCCTTGATATTTTTTGGAAGTTTAAGGAGATATGTTTTAGAACTTTTCTTTTTATCTTACCTGTCTCCACCACTCTGCCCTATTTCCTTCCTCTTTCCACACTCTGTTAGGGATATTTCCTTTTAGATCTTTATTTCAGGCATTTTTTCCATTTGTCACATATGCTGTGTAACCCACTGACTGAATTCATTTTTAAAAATTTTCGTAACTTTTTACTGACCCATAGTGAAAGTATATATCTGTGGGGTACATATGATATTTTATGTATGCATATGATGTGTGATGATCAAGCCAGGGCATTCAGGGTAGTTATCACCTTGAACATGGATAGCTTCCTTGTGTTGGGAACATTTCAGCTCTTCTAGCTTTTTGAATTATACAATATGTAGTTGTTAACTATAGCCACCACCAGGGTCTTAATTTCAGTCCTTGCTAGCCTCTATTTGGTTCTGTTCTGAGTCCAGCTGCCCATTTTTTATGCCCTCTATTCTTCTATTATATTCTGTATTTCTTTTCTCATGAATCTGACATATTTATCTTCTGGGCTATTACTCCTATAAGCTGTTATGTCAATATCTGAAGACTTTCTGTGCCTGACTCTATAGTTTAAAATTTCTGCTGATTTCCAGTGCTTTGTCTGTATGTGTTGGAGATGCTGTTTCCTGTGTTCCTTGGCCTCTCCCACCTGTGCAGCATGGCTGACTTGGGGTGGGGTGGACAAGCTTCTCTTTTCTAGCTCTCTGACAGATGGCCAGGATTTGATATCCCTTTGGCCTTCCTCATTTGGAAGGGACTTGGACCAGGCATCCAGACCTGGTTCAGAAGTTTTTTGAATAAAACCCTGAAAGATGAAACCTGAAGCATCTTGCCCAGGACAACCAAGTATTCTCTTGAAGCAGAACATAGCCTTCTCTCTTCCTTACTCCAGGTGGAACTTCCAACTGAGGAATGGGGGGCATCCCATAAGGCCACTGGACAATAAGCAGTTCTAGAGTCCTGCTGTCCAACTCCACCAAATGAACAGCTCTGGGTGCAGCTGCCACCCTTCTTCTCAGCCCCTCACCATCCTTGGGGTACCTTACCAGAAGAGGAAGCCTGAGGGTACCCTATATAATAAGCTCTTTAGTCTCAAGAAAAAAAAAAAAGCCTGGACTTTGCCATTCCTTTGGTACAGTACATTATCTTTAATGTGGCTGCTGGCAAACCCTTTCACATTTGCACATGTCCCCACATCAGAAGGTGCTTCCTCTCTCCTTTGCCCTGTGTTGGCCTTATGCCCATATGGACCAGCAGAGCACAGCAGACTTGGCCTTCATGGACTTCTGCTCCTGGGCCTTGAGTGAACTGAGAGCCTCCTGCCACTCTCTTAGAGACCAGCTGTCATGTGATTAGGAAGTTCAGGCCAGAGCTAGGGATAGTAGACACCCACACAGAGAGGGTCTAAGGGTAAGAAGACTCTGGGACATTCAACTGAGTTCTAGGTAAATGCAGTCTAGTGAGAGACCCCTTATAAGCCCCTTGGTCAGTCAGCCCACAGAATCACAAGAATTGCGTTGACTTACCCCACTAACTTTTGGGATGAGATGTTACCCAGAAATGGGTCGCTGTTATAATGACCTTGGGCAGCTTCTTTGAACTAAAGTTCATCTATAAAATGGGCCTAAAATGCATTCCTTGGAAGGCTGTTCGTTAAAAATAAAACAAAATAATAAAGTAAATAAATAAAAAGCAAAAACTAGTGACTTACAAAAGCAACTCATAAATGTACTTAGTGCATTTAAATCGAGAGCTACCTGAGGGGTTTTGGGTGGGCTGCATCTCCTCCATGAGTTTTCTCTACTTTCTGTTTTCTCAGCAGGGATTCTTTCTCTCTTGGAGGGACAGTGTCATCATGTTGTACGTGTTTCACTGTCCTCTTCTGAAGAGGATGGCAGCAGATACTTGTTTACTGCTGAATTCAGATATCATTCATGAGGAAGAGCAGGTGGGCAGGAAGCACCCTCTCTTGAGCCTGGCTCATCACATGCACAGAAGCAAAGTTCTTTGTTCCCTCTGTACCTGAGTGAGTTACCACCAGGATGCCAGTCCAGTCTGCAGCTGGACAGAAGGATAGGGCCTCACAGCTAGGACCTCGGGGACTAGAGTCAGCCTGGAATTAGCTGACCTAGAGAAAGCGCCCACAACTTGTGACTGTCCTCTCCTCAGGGCAGGGCCACAGTGAATTGGAAACAAGCTGTCAATTGAAACCTGAGTTGTTGAAGTTGAGGGCCTTTCTTATCTCTTAAGTACAGCTACTCTGCATCACTCCTGACTCCTTCAAGGAGCAAGGATGAGGTTTCAGAAAAGTGACTTGCTCAGGAAGCTGGATGCAGTGAGAGAAACTCCTAGGACCTGAGGGCACCAGAGGTCTGCCCAGGGAGTGTGGGTTCAGATCTCAGAGTCTCACGGGAACAGAACTTGGATTCCTCGTGGTGGTATTAGGTTCTTGTAGCTGATGTAAAAATGACCACAAATGGGAAGCTTAAAACAACAGAAATTCATTGTTCACAGTTTGGAGGCCAGAAGTTCAATGTTAAGATGCAGGCGGGGATGTGCAGCCTCCAGAGACTTCAGGGGAAGCTCCTCCCATGCCTCTTCCAGATCCTGGGGGCACTAGGTGCCATTGCCCAGCTTATTGCCTGATTATTCCAAATCTGCCTCTGAGTCTACTCGACTTGATCCCCATGTCTGTATCTTCTCTTACTGGGAAATTGCCTGTCACTGGACTTAGGCCCACTATGATCTGGGCTAATCCTTGCCTGAATCATCACTACCATGACCTGTCTCCACAGAAGGTGGAACTCATTACCTGGGAAGCAGCTGCTTCCTTTGGTACTGGTGCTGCTCAGTCCTCTGTGCACATGAGAAACACAGACCTCAGGGGGCTCAGAGTGCATCACCCATAGGAGAGCTCCTGCTGGTGGCTTCCTGCAGCAGCTGGCCTGGGCAAGTGGACTCAGTAGAACTGGGGGTACCAGTTGCTCACAGGGACCCAGAGCAACAGTGACTCAGCTTAAGGGAAGAGTGGATGGGGGTGGCCCTAGGGAAGTGGCATCAGGGTGGGCCAGACCTGTGGGTCTTGACGTGCTCAGCTGTCTTCTCAGCACCCCTGAACTCTGGGACCCTCCCTGCCACCAACATTTCCAGGGTCTCATGCTGCCGCACTCAGATCCCAACTGTCCCTGGTCCGGGCTGTGTCCCCTGCTAAAGGGCAGGCATTGGTCCCTCTCACTCTAGGGGCTGGGAGGAGGGTGGGCTCTGTCCCAGCCTCCCTCCTTGGCTTGCTGTTTTCCTCTTTCCTAATCTCCTCTCTGAAGACACCAGTCAAATTGCATTAGGGCCTACCCTGAGGGCCTGTGTTAACCTAATTACCACTTACAGGGGCCGTCTCTAAGTACAGTCACATTCTGAGGCACTGAGGGTTAGGTCATCAACACACAATTCAGCCCATGACCCCCCCACACACACACCAGATTTGCCCAGAATTTTAACCTTTTTTGTGTGTGTTTTGGTGGCCTCCTCCTGTGACGGCCTGGGCTGCTCACTGGTGCAGCTCCTGCCCTGTAGCCCTCGCCTGCAACCACTGGAATGTGCCCTGGGTCCACACACCTCAAATGCAGGTGAGAGGTGTCCCCAGCACAACTGGTCTGACCTGTTTCCACACCACATCTCCAGCAGGGGATGGGACTCCCAGTCATTCCAGAGAAAGACCAGTTCCTAAGGCCCTGGTCCTGCTCAGCCCTGACACTGGCTCCTACCCCCTCATGACCCTGTTCCGGGGCAGCACAGACACCTGCTCTCCAGCCTCCGTGGAGCTGTCTCTGTGACCCCCTGGTCTGGAGATGCAGGTGCCTTCCCATGGAATGGTGGTGCCCTTTTCTCCGGCCTGGCCCCATGCGTCTCTGCTCCCAACTCCTCTCCTGTGTCATGAAGAGCAGCATAACCATGGTTTTTACATGCAGGTTTCTGCCAACAGCCAAACGTCAATCTTCCGTTTCTTAAGAAGGTTTTGTGCTGACAAAGGCAGATTCTTCTCTAACGGGGACCCTTGTACCAGTTCTTAACTAATACATTCTATGTGACTGGAATGCGTATTCACACACAGATTTTCAGAACCGAAAACTAAATGTTCGTAAAATACATAGACCATTATTAAAAAGACACATTTAACTTACAAACTTACACCACAATTTCTGAAATAAAAAATAGTGAAGTTACCACGGTATCATTAATTAACAAACAACCTCAAAGTGACTACGTGGAAATTAAACAACTTCAGCAAAAGCAAAGACAGAGCTCGTACTATTCCATGGATGAGTGTGGATGTGTTTGTGAAAATAAAGGTAACACAGAAACCATCCGTTTCTGGCTCCTGTGTAAATAGGGCAAGTGTTTTTGGAGGCCATTTCTAAACATTTATCAAAATCTGAAATCTTCATAATCTCTGACACAGCAATTATGTTCCTGGAAATCTAAAGTGTGGAAGTACCCCGATGTGTGTACATGAGGGTATCCATTACTGCACATCTGCAGTGACCTAAATTGGAAATCACTTCTCCACTTACTATTGGGGAATTTCCATAAGTCAGGAGGCTTGATGAATGGAGACCAGTGACCCACCTCCTCTGACTCACCAGCTCACCTGGGCCTGCCCTCCAGCAACTGCCCACCTAACAGATCAGTGGTCCTCTCCAGCAGGTGGTACCAAAGTGTCACAATACTGAGGCCTGCACAGCTGAGTCCCCCACCACACAAAAAATTATCCTGCCCCAAAGCCAAATCACCCCACTCTGAAACATGCTAGGGCAATGGACTCTACTGAGGCCCTGCAGTAATGGGCCCCATGGCTTTCAGTGGACCACACGGCCACCTTGAATAAAGATTACAGTTGCCAGATTCCCCACAGGTAGAAGAGCGGTCACGTGACTCCTGGCCGGTAGGATGTGAGCAGGGGTCAGGGCATTGCCCTGAGAGTGGACGGCACACAGACCTCCCATGGAGCACATTTATTCTGGATGCAGCACCCATGCCAGCCTGGATGCCCAGGGAGGTGCTGTCACTGCAGGGTGAAGTTCACCCAAGCTCAGTGCAGCCATCGGGGTCTCAAGACTCAGGAGTGAGCCTCATCCCCAGATTTGCCTGGGCGGGAGGATGAGACCTTCAGCCACTGCTGTTCTGTCATTGTATCTTTCACAAGTGAACCAAACCCAAACAAAATGATTGGAGCTTGATACTTCATTTACATAAATTATACACAAGCGTGTTGTTCCTTCTTGGGAGCAATTTCCAGATTACTGATAAAGTTAAGGTTACCATGACTGCTGTAACAAATTACCACTAGTTTGCTGACTTAAAATAGCAATGTTTTCACTGTACTTTAGGATGCCAGAAGCCTCAAATTCCAGATCCAGGTGTAGGCAGGGCTGGCTCCCTCTGGGGGCACGGGTGCAGGGCACCAGTGCACAGCTCCTGTCTGCCCTGGTGAACAGGGGCTGCTGGCAATCTGTGGCATCCCATGGCTCATGGCTGCATCACTCCACTCCACTCCATTTTTACGTGGCCTCCTCTGCTCCTGTGTTCTCTTTTGTCTCTTAAAAGGACAATTATCACTGGATTTGGGACTCAGAAGGATAACCCAGGAAGACTTCATCTCAAGCTATTTAATGTACGGGGTTAATATAGCCTGAAACACTGAGATAGGTCTGAATATGCGTGTGTGTGCACCTGCAGATAGGTAAAGCCTGTGTATACGCGTGTGTGTGCACCTGCAGACAGGTAAGGCCTGTGTATACATGTGTGTGTGCACCTGCAGACAGGCAAAGCTTGAATACACATGTGCATGCACCTGCAGACAGGTAAGCCCTGTGTATACGTGTGTGTGCATAACACCTGCACACGTGAGTGTGGACCTCCTGCCACTGCCTCACCTCTGATGAACAGAGTGTGGAAGAGATGATGAGATGTCGTTTCTGAGATTAGGTTTTACCAGACTGTGGTTTCTGCTTTGGCTGAGCTTTCTCTCATCATCTCCTCAGATCATGGCGTGAGGACATTTAGCTGCCACGAATTCCTATAGACTAGGGATCCAGGTCAAAGGGCCACCTTGTCAACAGGTCCACATGGTGAGGGTGAGGTCTGCCAACAGTCAGGTGAGTGGGCTTAGAAACCAGTCCTCTGCCCTGTTGAATGCTCACAACAAATGCACATGCTTGAATTCTTCAGTTTTAACAATGAAAGCAAAGTAGGCCACGCATTTGAGGCCACGTATGGTATTCAGCTTTTCTACTTTTTTTCTATTTAATCCATTAGTTTCTGAGATTTAAGTTAATGCCTTTTAACATAACTGAGAATGTTCTACTTTATTAATTCATTTTGCATGTTTTTAAGCTATGTTATGTGCAAAACTGTTATGGCTGCTATATGGTGTTGGTGCATTTCCCTTCACCACACAGATACCCAGTTGGACCACCTTCACTGTTTTCACTCTGAAATCTATTCTAATTTATTCCACATCAATAACACTGCTTGCTAGTTTTTTATAAGCATATGATTGGCACTTTTTCCCATCCCACCCTTTTCAAACCTTATATGAATTTGTGTTTTGGTGTCTTTCTCCTATTGGTACATAATGGGGCTTATAAAACCCAGTTCACAAGCTTCTCTCTTTACTACCTGAGCAGAGCTCACTCACATTTACTGCAAGTACTGATCCGTTTTGTGTTTCTTTTCTGCCACATGATTTTTTTCCTAGATATCATGTTTTCCTATTTGGTCCTTTCTTCATAAATTTCACTGTTTTAAACTGATCATGTTTTCTTAGCTACTTTCCAAACTCTATCTAATTATATTTAAAAATGTAATTTTTTCCAAGCATAATTAGTAGGGCCTAATTTTAAATGTACTTGTTTAAAGGGATGCAAGGGCTATGAGCCTCCAAGCACTAGTCTTTGTGTGGAATGTGTTTTCATTTCATTAGGCAAATACTGAGGAGCACAGGCACAGGCCACTTGGTACGTGTGTGTCCAGCTTTCTAAGCACCTTCCCACCTGCTTCCTCCCTGGGTTGGACCATTTTACGTTTCTGCCATTGATGTGTGAGAATTGAGTTGCTCCACATTCATACCAAATTTGGCCATTTTTTAGCTTTTAATTTTAGCTTTTCTAGTGGATTCGTGCTGATATCTTCTTGAGATTTTAATATGCATTTCTCTGCTGACATAGAAAACATCTGTTCATGGATAATATATTGAGATAGGTTGTTTCTAAATGGCGTATTAAAATGTTGTCAACATTTTAAAAATTTGATTTTTTACATACTTATTATTGACTTTAAGAATTCTTTGCATATTTTGTATATTTTGGACACAGATCTTATGTGACAAAGATTTGCTTCAACTACTTCTTCTAGAAATTTTATAGTTTACATTTTGTGCTATAACTATTTAAACTGTTTTCTTTTTGTGTTTGACCTGTATGTTTTGCTAGTTTTGTTTTTCTAAACCTTGACATCCAGTTGACCTAGTACTGCAGTGGAGCCTCCGTAGTTGACCATGTTCCTACCTTGACCACCTCCCTCAGTTGACCTGATTTTCCTCGACCAGACATGAGCCTCTTGTGTGTCAGCGCCGTGGGCTGAGCTCCTTATGTTGACCACCTCTGTACACTGACCAGTTTGTACAGTCTCTGGGGGTCAACAGAGATTCTACTGAGTTTATTAGAATGATCATTCTTTCTCCATTATCTTGACTGGCCATCTTTATAGAAAATCAGTTGGACAACTAAGACTGCATCTATGTATCAGTTATTAATTTTGTTCCATCAATCCATTTGTCTGTTTTTAAAGCTGATACTACACTGGCTATTTCTGTAACAAATGCTGAAATCAGCCAGTGTAATGCCTTCATCTCTGGTGTTTGTTTTGTGACTATTTTGTCTAATACAGATCTGCTGTATTTTCATATAAGTTTCAGAATCAGCTTGTTGTTTTCTACTAAAATACCTTTTGGGGTTTTGATTTTGGTTGCCCTCAATCTTTCAGTTAATTGGGAAGAAATTGATATTATAACAGTAGTGAGTCATTTGATCCACGAGCATGTGATAGCTTGCCCTTTACTGAGGGTTCTTTGGTTTTTCTGAGTGATATTCCATAGTCTCATTGTGTAGGTTCCACACGTATCCCTGATGCTTTTATTGCCATGTGATTAATATCAGGATGTCATTCATGATGGGCATTTAAAAATTGGCTTTCCAATTTCTCATCGGTAGCACTGAGTAATATAATCAATTATTATATATTTATGTTTTATTATATGAACTTTCTAAATTCATTTAATTATAGCCTCTTTCGTAGATTTATTAGAATTTTTCTACATACAGAATTTTCTACATACAACTATTGCTTTTTATAAGTAAAGCTGCTATATACAAATGAAGAAAATTGCATTTTTTCCCCATATGATTTTTGCTTTCTCTGTTCTTGCCTTATTGCACAAGACAGTCCTTCTAGTACAGTGTTCACCAGAAGTGGTAAGAAACAAATACATCGCCTTCTTCCTGATCATAGGGAGGGAAGCACTGGGTTTTTAACCAGTGAACGTGTTGTTAATTGCAGGTTAACTGTAGATGGCCTTTATTAATTTGAAGTTCCCGCCTTTTTCCTTTGGTTTGTTAAAGGTTTTAAACATGAGTGAGTTTTGAATGATAAATACTCTCCCTTCGTCTGTTGAGATAATCATCTGACTTTTCCTCTTTATTTCATTAATGTAGCTACTTATGTTGATTGATTTTTGAATGTTAAATTCACCTTAAATTCGGGGGGTAAACTCCATTCACTCATAAAATATTTTGTTTTTATTGCGAAATTTAATTTTCTAATATTTTGTAAAGGAATTTATATTTTTCACAATGGGTATTGGTCTGTATTTTTCTTTTCTTTTCTTTTCTTTTCTTTTTTTTTTTTTTTTGAGACAGAGCCTGTGGCATCACAGCTCACAGCAACCTCCAACTCCTGGGCTCAGGCGAGTCTCCTGCCTCTGCCTCCCAAGTAGCTGGGACCACAGGTGCCCGCCACAACGCTCAGCTATTTTTTGGTTGCAGCCATCATTGTTGTTTGGTGGGCCTGGGCTGGATTCGAACCTGCCAGCTCAGGTGTATGTGGCTGGCGCCTTAGCCTCTAGAGTCACAGGCGCCAAGCCAGTCTGTAGTTTTCTTTTGTTACAATACTTTTGTCTAATTTTTGCAACCTGGTATCAAGGTAGTTAAGGCCTTAAAACATGAAAATACTTTCCACCTCTATTTTATGAAAAAAAATATTATTTATTTCTGAAATTGTTGATAAGATTTACTACTAATGTCATATAAGCCTGGATTTTTTTTGTGTGTGTGGGAAGTGTTTCAATTATAAATTTAATTTTTAGATAGATACAGAACTATTTTCTGTATTCTTTCTTAATTCTGATGTCTTTCAAAAACTTCCCCATTTTGTAAGTGGTTAAATATTGTGGGGGCCTGGGTCCCCACAACCTTTGGCAGGACCTGCACTGAGGGCAGCTGACTCGAGAAAAAACTCAGACTCAGTTATCTCAGGGGAAATAACTGATGGGAGTCTGTGAGAGGTGGACACGAAGCCAGCAGCATCTCAAGGGCAGCACCAGGCCATTCTCCCATAGGTCTCTTTATTCAATCAAAAGTCATACATCAAGCTGACAGTATAATGCATAAACTTAATTCAAGTTATTCAAAGAAAGGTGCCTCAAGTAATCATTAACAATCAGGAGAAGGAAAATGAAGGAAGGGAAAATCATGCAGGCACACCATGTGATTACAATTTACACGTTACATATTAGGGATAAACTTGTCTCCAGTGGTTTCTATCTATGCCTGGGCAGGACACAGGCAATAGTAATCCTTGGTTGCTAGGCATTCTGTTCTCAGCCACCAGATAACAGCCAGGCTGCTTGCAGTTCCTGAAAAGGGGGACCCAGGATCTTAAACTGTGGTTAACAGGACCCCCTGAAACATAGTTCTGAGATTGCTGGGTGCCAGACATCCTGTGTAGACCCCAGGCTATTGCTAAGCCTCAAGGGGTTTGAGGAACTTGGACCCTGGTCAACAAGCCCTCCAGAAATGCCTGGCTTACTACAATACAAACCTGACTACTACAGAATATATTTGCACGAAGGTTTTATAATCTTTTCTTACTATCTTTTTATTATTTCTAGGATCTGAAGTGATCTTAATTGATTCCTGATATTAGTAATTTACATCTTTTTTTTAACCTTTTTTCTTGGTTAGTAAACTAGAAAGACATTTTGATTTCAATGATTTTTTCCTTGTTATTTCCTTATTTTTATATAGAAATTTCTGCTCTACATTATTCTTCTCCTATTATTTTGGGTTTACTTTGACATCTTTATGGTAGAAGTTTAGACTATTAAATTTAGATTTTTCTTATTTCCTTATATAAGCATCTTATGCTTTAAATTTTGTTTTAACACTAATTTATCTAAAGGCTACAAAGTTTTATATCTTACATTTTCAGTTTTTATTTTTATTTAGTTTGAACCATTTTCTAACTTCTCTCTGGGTCCTGTCTCTCTTCTTTGGCCTATAGGGATATGTAAACATATTTTTGCTTTCTTTTCAGATACTTAGGACTTTCATAAATAAATTCTCATTATTTATTTCTAATTTAATGTCATCATTCCAGAGAATATATTCTGTAAAATTTCAGTTCTCTTGAATTTATTGAAACTTATTTTATGGCCCTTTATTTTGTTATATTAGGGAAAGTCCCAGGTTCACTGGAGAAGGTCTGATTTCTGCTCTTGTGAGGTGAATATTTGATAAAGGTTAACTTACTCGAGTTTGTCCATGGTCTGGCTGGTTTTTTTGTGTCCTTACGGGTTTTCTGCCCACTCTTTATATCAGTTGCTGAGAGAGGAGCATGATGTCACCAGAGGTGCTTCTGGACACCATTTCTCCTTTCCCTCAGTTTTTTGCCTCATACATTTTAACACACACACACTAATAATAGCATACAAATTTAAGATTGTTAATCAACTTCTTGATTAACTCTTTTATTATTATCAAATGTCTTTCTATGTAACTTTCTTATAGAGTATTTTTTGGTCCTGAAGTCTACTTTGTCTAATACTAAGATCATCACTGCGGTTTTCTTGTGATTAGTTTTGTATTGTATACTCTTTCCTATCATTTTATTTTAACCTAGTTCTATTTTTATATTTGAAGCTTATTTTTATTGACAGGATATAAATGTTGCTTTTCTGTCAAGTCTGATAATCTCTGTTTTTAATTAATGTTTTTATGCCATTTATATTTAATGTAGCAACTGTTATGTTGAATTTTGGGGTGGGTTATTTGACTTTATTTTTATTATATAGGCTTATTAGTTGTACTTCTTAATTATATGTATTTTTTGTGGTCCATAGAATTTACAATATGTAATTTTACTTCAGTGAAATGTGTCTTTAAATTATATATCTTTACATACATAATGTAAAACTCTTATTTATAAGAGTCTGATTCCATTTCACACTGTTATATATTTTATTTATACATACGATGTAAACCTCATATTATATTGTTACTTTTTGTTTTAAATGGTCAGTTATCTTTTAAAATTTTTAATAGTGAGAAATACATTAATATATGCACATATTTAACATTTCTGGAGCTTTTATTTCTTTTTATAAATCCACATTCTCAACTTGTATTGTTTAACTTCAGCATAAAGTTTCTTTGTATTAATATTGCTTTATTGTACATGTTTCCTGGTGATAAATTATCTCAAATTTCCTTATCTAAAAAATTAGTTTGCCTTATCTTTGAAATATTTCCTTGGATATAGAATTATAGGTTGACTTTTTATTCTTTGGAACACTATAAATTTTTTTAAATGGGCTTTTTTCTTAAGGCAATCATGAGACAAAGTTTATTGAGAAAGAAAAATATAGGTTTGCAGAATAAGAGCAATATATAGGGTTACAGAGCAAGATATGTTCCCCAAGTGAATGGGCCTCTAGCCAGGGTGAGTAGGCCAAGAGGCAAAGAGGCCAATCTCTTGGTTTTTATTGTTTCTCACAAGAAGTCTGTAATCATTGCTACATTTGTCACTGTATGCACAATGATTCCCCAACCTGTCACCCCTGGCTGTATTGTATTTTTCTTTTTTTGTATTTATCTGACTGGTCTTTGGTGAATTTCTTCTATCTGAGTATTCATAGATTTCGTCAGTCTGAAAAAATACTGGCTATAATTTATTCAAGTATATTTCTAACACTTCCCCTCTTCGGGGGACTCCAAATGTGTTTATATGAATTGTGTGATACATGCATTTCCCATAGGCCCCTGAGGCTCTGCTCATTTTCCCCTCTGTGCTTCTTTTTGGATGCAACATATCATCAGGTCTTTATAAATCCCCTGACTTCTTCTTCTGCACCGTGTAACTCTATATAATTCCTTTTGATGGCTGCATTATATACCACAGCATGAAATTAGAATATCACAATTCATTTGCCTATTTCCTTAATTAAGAGTACTGCATCATTTTCAGTGTTTTCTGCTTGCAATAATCCCGCAACCAACATTCATTTACATATATCCTTACTTAATCTTATTTTTATGAGATAGAATTCCAGGCCTGGGATCTTTGGATCAAAAGAAGTTTTTATTTAATTTAAAAATTGTGTAGCTGTCTAAACAATTTGTCTCCAACATTTCTATCTGCTTATATGCATGTAACTTACACAAAATAATTAATGTGCTAATTTATTGCATTTTATGAGGGCAGTCCTTTTCTTTTCCTTCTTTGATTGGCCGTCCTCTCCACTTTCCCTCTGCTTTCCAACAACACTTTCCATGGCATTTAATCTGCTGATTTCCATTTAGTGATTTTCTTTTTTTATTTCATATATTGACTGTTTTACCTCTAGAAGTTCTATTTGGTTCTTGGTAGATTTTTTATTGGGTGTTGAGTGAGTAAAGACAACATAGAATATTGGGCCTAGGTACAAATCAATGACCTAAATGAAAAAAAAAAAACTACATGAATTTGTTTATAATAACAACTATATATTCTTTTGTAAAACACATACTGAATTGCCCAGAGAGAGAAGGGTATAAAGCTATAAGTATTACCTCTGATGTTCCAGAATATATGTGAATTAAATGGGGATGCTGGGTTATAAGACAGAGCTTCTCCAGCTCTGCCAGATGTGACATCTGAGCCTGGTGAGGAGAGGATGGTGACCATGCCGGTGACAACTATGAGGACACTGGGGGTGCTGGTCTTTGATCACTGAATCAATTTTTTAAAGCATATAGCTTAATTTGTATGTATTATTTCTTCTAGGTTGTATATGTTATTCTTATAATTTGTCCATTTTATACAAGATTTCAAATCTACTTTGGGAAGCAATTTAGTCTAACCTATGCAGGACAGGAATTTACATGAGAGCACAGATGTCTCCTGGAAGTTGAGGGCACAGATGTAGCCAAACCTTAGGAAGGACCCGGAACCAGGCCTGAAAAGCCCCAACCTCTGTTCTCACTCCCAGGTTCCGTGTCCCCTTTCTTTGCAGGAAGAACCAGGTTCACTCCTTCGTCCATGGTTTCTGGAGGAAACAAATTCACACATTAAAATTCCACTCAAAGACCCAGATAGATTCCCAGGAGGGAGCGGTGACCCTCCCTGGGTGAGAGTCCATCTGAGACGGCAGGTGGCCTCGGGCACTGTGGCCCCTCTTCTGCAGGGCGATTCTTGTGGAAAAGGCACCAGGTTCCTTTCTATACTGCTTCCTGGGAAAACAGATTCCAAGTGCAGTTGGAACTACAAAGTGTGATGAATTTAGTTAAGTCTATATTCCGCAGAGGTATTAAGCTGAAAATTTTTTTTCCCATCAAACTTTATAGAGAAATAAACTGTAGCTCTAATTTAATAAACTCTGAGATGAAAATCTAGACATTTATTAAGTTGCCTTCAATATTACCTTTAGTATAAATGGAAAAATGTCATCTAGTACATAGAAATGTCCCTTGTTGGGTATTCAATTGTTAAATGCAAGTTAGTAACTGCTATTAGCCAGAGTAACTATTCTTTCTATACAGAACATCCACTAATAAATGATACTTACAAGAAATTATATTTACAGAAAAGAAGTAGTGTATACATGTGACATTGTCCTGTTTCTCTTTACAAAAGTAACATTTTGCACCTCTTGGCAGATCTCATTGAAAAGAATAATTTATCTGATGAAGGTGAAAATTTTCAAACATTAAGTATTAGTCTGTTAACAACCATGGAGAGTTAAAGAATTCACTTTCTTAATCCCCACTGAGAAGTGTGTTTGTGGAGGAGTTGCAGCAGGGCCAGCTGGGGCTTTGTGGGGGGTCAGGAGGCGCCAGCCCCAGCCCCACAGGACAGCACCTTGTGAGGAGACCCTGGTGACCCCGCTGTAAGCCCACCTTTGCTATGGGCTCAGTACAAGACGCTGTGGCTCAGGATTTGGGGTGGAGTTCAGCGGGCTTGTCTCATGGGTAACTTTCTTCCAAAGAGTCCTGTTTGAAACACACTGTATGATTTGATATAGTTTTAGGCACCAGCAACAGTGATACTTCCGAGGCTTGATACTCCAATGCATTACGAGCCAAATGTTTATATACTTTATGTTCTGAACTAAGCAGATAACCAGAGCACAGTCATTTCTATGAAAATAAGTTATATTCAAAGATGGAATAATTTTGCAAATATTACTCCACTACCATCACTTAGCATCTAATTGAAGGGAATTCTCCAAGTGAGAATGAACTGAATCACCACTGTCTGATTAAATCTTTCTAGCAAGGACATGTTGTTTTAGGCTCTTGGTGTGGTTTGCGATTTTTTTCAAAATTGGATTGTCCGTGGAATAAAAAGCATCTCTGTTACTTTCTGGCTTTGCGCAAAGTATGGGTTTCTCCTTGCTCAACTGCTAACTCTGAGTGTCTGCCTTGCACAGAGGCAGGAAACCGGTTGCCTGGCAGGCCGATGACAGCGTCCCTGCTCTCCTGGCCTTGATGTTCCCAGGGCGTGTCCTCCAGCCATGTGGTTCTGGATAGTAGGAGAATTTCTTCCTCCACTCTCCTTGGCTCGGTTCTGTACCCAGGGGCAATGGTAAATATATTGTGACTGAGGATAAAGACCCACGTGGAGATTTTGTTAAGCTAGAACAGGGAAGATTGAGATTATACTTGTTGGGGGGAAAGGAAGGGTGAACACCTAAGCTAAAACAAAGCCTACAATAACAACTTTAGGATGTCAGACGGGAGATGAATAGTGACCCCCCCAGACTGGAATATGTGTGAAGATGATTTGGGGCTTCTGATGAACTATAACTTCCCAGTGGGTCAGTGGTGAGGATTCGGACCTAGTCTGAGGCTGTTCTCATCTGCATGTAAATGCCTGGTGTCTGCACCTGAGCTAGTGGGAAGGGGCCGTTGTCAGATAACACCCGAGTCAGCCGCTGGATTTGGGGCTGCACACTGAAAGACCAGAATGACTGAGGTCAGGGGGTTTCACTGACAGGACCAAGAAAAAGAATGATGCTATTATTGAAAGTAAGACAGAAAGGGAGGGAATTTGGCTGCTACACCACCTAACGGGCACAGTGCCGAGGTCCAGGGCACACCTCCTGGATGAAGGTTCAACTACAAGGACTCCATCTAACAGATGCAAACAATGACCCTAATTGTTTGTACCCTTATGATTAATCTGAAACATAAAAGAAAAGTGAAACATGAGATTGCTCCCTAAGCTGAAATAAGGTAGGATATACTCCAAGACAGATCCAGGGGTTATTCAAGCACGTAGGGAGCCCACTGGTGAAACAGTTGTGTGCATGAGGCTGGCACAGTCAGGGAACTTGGAGCTGGGGATTGTACAGAGATTAAAGTACAGGCAACGGCAGGGAGGCTGAGTTCAGACGTGCTTCATGGCGGAGGGCTACTGCCACTAACTCCCAAAGGCTGGACCCAGCGCTCCTGAAAAGTTGGCGCAGCTGAGACGCTTTGTGTTTTTCAAAGTGCCTAATTACTCACCTCTGTATGTGTGTGTGGGTGTGTGTGTGTGCGTGCGTGTGTGCGCGCGCGCGTGTGTGTGTGTGTGTGTGTGTGCGCGCGTCCTGGTAACATTGACGGCAGGTAAAGCTAAAAGCTCCACTGAGAACAGTAAGGACATTCCATTTTCAGAAATGATAACATCCGGGCTACCTGCTGAAGCAGGAGGACCTTCCTTGGGGTGCAGGTCCCTTTTTGTTCCCTTTGTGAGAGGCCTTATTCCTGCAGTGTTCCTCTCCTGCATGTGGCTTCTGGTTCCTACTGACACGTGCAGGGAGCCGGGCCTCGGGGTCTGTCCCCAAGGAAGCCACCCCAGGACCCTGCGGCGTCTCCCTCCCCGTGGCAGTGCAGTGTCTCAGCTCTTTCTGTGGGTACCACACACACTGGGTAGGTGTGTTCAGACGAGGGCCAGCAACCCCTGTGGGCATCCTGGGGGTTGTGACATGTGACCATGGAGCAGACGCTCCAGCTGGAGGGTTGACGTGGGATTTCGTGTCTGGACCTTACCAGGCCACCTAAATGAACGAAGGAAGGAAGGATCGCGTGCAGGACAGGTGGAGCGAGTAGATCACGCGCCCCGAGTCCCTAGCAGGCCTGTGGATGCTGGGTTGGTTCTGAGTCCACAGTGCTAGTAACTGCTTCCCTTGTGTGCCCTATGGCTAGCATAGATTTTTTTGCCTGTAATTATAATTTTAGCAAATTTGTGCAATTGCAAAACGCCGCGTTTTTAGAGAAATCCTGCTGCCCTTCCCCAGTGAGCCGATTTCGGCCTTACCTTGTTGGTTCAGACGCGTTTCTCACCCGGGGTGCCCGGCCGCGAGAGCTCCTTACAGGGCGGATTTATGATGGATGCCAGCTGGTCTGAGAGAAGGAAACAGATATTGATTTTTAATATTTTCTCCCAACTTGTTTACTCTAGGATAATACAGCAGCTGCGTGGCAGCTTGTCTCCGAGTGGAAAGGATTATTACCACTGCCTTTTGATGAGATAAATTACCCAGGATGACTTGAATGGCTAAAGGGGATACTTTGATGTTATGTCGCTTCATTTACCCTTATGACTAAATGATTATTGATTTTATATTTTTAAGCTCTTGAAACGTGAAAATAAGTTGGTGGAGAAGGCCGGCTGTGTTAGTTTTATTAATTTATTTCTGCAGGGCATAATTCACTTTGGACCAGGTTGTGAAGGTTCTGGGTTCATGACCGACCGCAGATACAGTTGCAAAGAAATGGCTTATTTATATAGTCATTGCAAGTAGTCCCAAAATCAATACGGTCTGGGATTGGATGATTAAACTCAGTCCCTTTGTGGGGTTCATTCCTGCAGCCGCGGCTGAAATCATGTCGGCTGCAGCAGGCCCATGTGATCAGGTCTACAAATAGCAAGTTTGTTCAAGTTGAAATATTATTTTTTTGCTCATCATTTTTTTTTCTGTGATATTCACTCAATGACATTTTAACAGTCTGGGAAAAAAAAAGCGGTTGATGGACTGCTTCAATGAAATCAGTAATCTGCATTCAGAGTCGCCTCCAAGGACCGCAGGAACGTCGTGGTGGACTCGGCACAGACTGTGAGGGCAGGTCCCAGACTGTGCTGGGTTCAGTCTGGGCACAGCTGCCCGCAGCGGCAGCCCAAGGTGTGCATACACCTGTCGCTGTTGGGGGAACTGTTGGGGCTCTTTGGAAAGGCTGGGTGGCTCTGTGACTGTGGACACACCGGCTGTGTCAGTGAGGTGCGGCCTTTGCCACCTTCATTCCACAGGCTCCGTCTGGCCTTTGTCTGAAAGACGCCTATGTCACTCCTGGTACGAGAGTAGGAAGGCTGCCTGCAGAAAATCAGGTTATACGTTTGTATTTTTCATAAATGCCTTTGTTGATTTTCAGAGATTTTTAACACGGTCCCCGTGCCCCATGTATTCCTAGTCAGTCGGGTTCACTTTGCTCACAGACACTCACAGACGCCTCTTACTGGGTTGTCACCTTCTCCACCCAGTGCAGCAGGGAGACCGCAGGAAGATTTTCCTTCTTTCCCCAGAAGATTCCTAAGAAGATTTTTCATCTATTTATTGAGACTGCCCAGACCCAGAGTAAGACTAACTACACTGACTCAGGGCAGTGATGGCAGCTCCAGCTTTGAGCGCAGTGAAGTTCCCAGGCCAGCGGCCCCCTCCCCAGACCCCTTTCCTGCCTGCAACTGTTGGCTTCAGGTGTTTCAAGAGATGGCTCAGCTAAGTCCACTAATGTGTTTCATCCCAGGATATTTTAAAAGTCCAACATGTATGCATCAGCTGAACTTGGTAATACTACAATACATTTTGCCTTGGAAATTCATTTCAAATACAGTGCAGAGTTTGTAGAAATTACAGCCTGCCACTGAACTGAGCTGTCCTACATACAGACAGGAAGCAACTGTGCTCAGCTCCTTCTCCAGACACGACTCCCTGCTCTTGTAAGTAATGGTAGTGTGTTTTTATGGAGTTAAAAAGGTGTCAAACACTTTTTCTTACTTTATTCAGTATATATGTATAATTAATATGCAGTAAATTATATGGCTCCAGTTTAAAGCTTGTTTAAATGCATAGAATTGGAAGTAGAATGAAGAAATAAAATAACTTTTGGGGCACTGTAATGTAATATGTTGATCAATTTTATAGAGGAGTGGTGAATATTTAATTAATCACCTTCTGACAATTATTCACTCTGGCCGGAATCAAGGTCTCCATTAATGCCGAGGAACAGCTTCATTACAAATGACCCATAAAAGTGTCGAGTGCAGGCACTGAGGACAAGTAATTTCCTTTCCCTTTAAGACCATTAGATGGAATGATGAGGGTGGGTTAGGTGATGAAGTGCATAATCCCGTGATTACAAAGGAAGGCGTGAGCAGTAAATTCGACCGCTGGCGGGGCAGGGGATGAGGTGACAGGGGGACGGCTGGGTTCCTTCAAAGCACTTTTAATTTCACAAGAGGACGAGACTGCCAGCGTTCTGTGCCGCCCGGCTGTTCTCTCCCTCCCACCGCAGGTGCTCAGGCTCGAGGCCTGCCCGCTGCCGGCACCGGGGACACAGGGAGAGAGGTGACGTGACTTTTTTCGAAATGCCTCTTCCCACAGCTCTCAGCAGAGGGAATACACATTGGTGGCTGTCTTGATGAATGTCACACAGGCTGGCCTACTGGAGCAGCTTGGACAGGGAAGAGGGACCAATATGTCAGCAGGGCCCCTGCTTGCGTTTTGGGGCTCGGCTTTGAGGACACAGAACAGATTGATCATTGCGGCTCCTCCTCAGCCTGAGAACAATCTCGAAAGTTGATAACTGCTTACATTTCACTGAATCCATTTCTTAACTTTTCATTATTGGCCAAGAGGCCTTGACGTTTATCATCTTCCAGATGTCGAGACGGGTCTCTGGGTCTTAGGAACTCTGGACGATTTTTTACTGAGTGAAAAATATTTTCTTTCCCAAATGGCTCAGTGGTGAAAATTCATTTATGAGAATGTCAGGACTCTATGGCCTTGGAGAAAATAATACAAAATGGACTCGTTCCTGGGAGTCCTGTCCTCCCGGCCAGCTGACAGGAAGCGTATTTGCTCTGAGGACCAAAACTCAGCTTCGAGGAATCCTGTTAGAAATCAAAGAAAAGCTTGAATTTTCCATGTTGTGGAAAGTGTTTGGGGAACGTGGATTTAATTTCAATTGTAAATGGCCTCCTTAGCTGGCCAAATCTCTCTAAAATCCATCAAAATGCAAAGGGTTAGTACCAGTTTCAACACAAACAGAACCTGCAGATACTTAAGTTTTCAAAAGTTCAGGCCTCTTGACTGCCACTAAGATGTTTTTCTTAAACTTTGTCTTTATTTCTTTGAACTTCATTTAAGATCCTGCACCCATGGGCAGCCTGGCCCTAGAGCACACACCTACATACACAAGTTCAAGTGGCCACTTTTAAAAACTAATAGCTATTGACTGTGGTTGGGATTTCTGTGATGTTATCGGGCCTGTAAAGACTTTGCAGTATGCCGTTTACATTGTACCTGGTGACTGTATAATCATTATTGATTTTCCCTGTGTGTAGTACCTATGTCAAACAACCTAATATATTTAAATGGTGATTATTTCAGTTCTATATCTACTATTAGATAAGATCAAAGGTAGTTAAATGTGCGGTAGATGGGGGAGAAGATAGTGTAATGTACTTGTGCCTCTCGAGAGTTTTTAATAATTAACTTTCTAAAACATGTTGAGATTTGGGGGCTGTGGAAGAGGGAGCCCTGGCAGATGGAGAGAAAGCAAATCAGCCTCGTGGCTCAGGGCGCCCTGGCTCTGGGAACGCCAGCCACAGAATGAATGGCTTTTTAAAGATCTTGGGAAATCACTCTAGGTGCTTAATTCACTCCTAGTTTTCGTACAAATACTTATTAAGAAATGAGAAACAAAGGTAGACCGATGTGTGATTTCCCCAGGAAGCAGTCACCGTTAATCCTGAGAGTGAGATTGAGGGGGGAGGCCCTCTGGGCGAGTGGCCGCTCCAGGTGCATCCCGGACAGTGGCCGTGGTGTCCAGTCAGTGACCACAGTGTCCGGCCTGCACATGGAGTTCTGGTACATCTGAGTTTCACCTTGACAGCGTGGAATAAAGTGTGATTTGGGTCATACTCTTGTCAAAATTCAATAACTTTTCTCAGAGCGTTTGATTGGATTTGTATTTGATTTGGTGATTTTAGCTGAGTTCATACTTAGTTTTGAAGGGAAATTTATTGAACAACTTTTACCCTTAAACTACTTGATGTAGCATTTAATGGCTTAATACTTTTCTCATTTATTAGATATTATTTTCCTTAGTGAAGGTCATGATTGGAACATTGCAAAAATGTTTTAAATTTTAGAGGAGTGTATTATAAGCTTTTATCTTGGACAATATGATGTTGAAATATGAAATTCCACATGCTGTGAGAGATGGCAGCTGTGGTACACAGGTCCTGACCAGAATTTCTACTGAAGGGACAGGAGGCCATGGTCAGCACTCACTGTGCATGCTGCGTGGGGTGCTCCAGAGTAAAGACAGGGCTGGTCACACAGCTCTTCACATAGAGGGAGTGGAGGCTGTGTGTGTGCAAATAACTAATCACGGTAATCCCAGTGGTTTCCCAGAGGCTGCAGGCATCAGGGCCATCTCGGCAGTCAGCTGCCCCTGTTGCAAGAACCTCATGCCTGGCTGCCTCCTCCTCAGAGAGCTTGAAGTACTAAAGCTGTCACAGACAGCCTGCTTGTTGTCTTAGGCGGGTTCTCCAGAAGACTGATGAGCAGTTTGCATCAGGAAGAGTCTCCGGTAGCTCCTGGCTGGGGCAGAGGTGTGGGCCCTGGAGTGGGAGGCCTGGACAGGCTGTGGCATCCACCGAAACCTATGGATGGCATGGTCAGCACTCCTGGGAGCTGTAGTGACCCCAGAGTCATTGCATGGTGGGTAAGGGGTGAGGGAGTTAGGCAGTCACAATCCTACCCTTGACAGGTGGTTACAGGCTGCCCCAAGAACACGTGCACTGTCAATGGCCAGGCACTGTCAGCTCAAGCACAGAAGATTCTGGAAGCTCAAGAGCAGCCTCTGGCAGTGACATGGAACTAGCTGCTAGGCCCAAAGGCAAACCCTAGGCCGGTGTGGCTGATGGTATCCGGGAGGCCTGGGTGAACAGCGACGGCCCCAGCCAGTGACAGCAGAGGGGATACGTCTCTCAGCAGCTCAGCCAGTGTTATTCCTGTTCTCACAGCAAATATGACCCCCCGCTTAAAATTAAAATTGCTCATGAAATTTGATTATTAAAGATCTGTTTATTTCTAATAGCCATTTTAACATTTTGGATATGTCAAACTAAAGAACAAGCAGAGAAAAATTCTCTAGTAATGATGAGCTTAGCCAGGAATGAGTATCCCAAAGCAGAATTTGCACGTCCCAGCAGTTTAGGGAGGTTAAGGCAGGCAGGGGTGTTATGGGCAAAATTCAGAGCATTACACAGGTTGTTTTGAGGTAAAGACCTATAGCAAGGGTGGCATCAGCCCACAGCTGGGCAGGAAGTTGCTGGGCAGATGACCTGGCAGATGTGTTTGTGTGAAGTTGCCGTGACCGCCATGTAAGGCTGGGGTCTCGCTGGTCCTTTGTGATCCCTGCTGTTGTCAGGCAATGGTGCAGGAGCCCCTCCCCGCCGGGCCTTCCCAGCCTGCCTTGTGGGAGTTGACACATGTCACCCTAGTTTGGTTCTGACAACTTTCAAGGGTACTATTTTCAGATTATTTTGACGGTGCAGTTTTCCCGAGAGAAGTCCTGAGCGGTGCATGGTCATGTGTCTGGCCAGCTCCGGACAGAAAGCCGAACATGGACATGTTTAAACAGAGGGCAGAATCAAATTAAGATGAGGTCCTAGTGTGACGGTGCCTTTACCCTGGAGAGGAGTGAGATGCTGAGCATGGGGAAGGCATGGCCCCGTGAGATGGTGAAGATGGAGCAGGACAGCACCAGTGACTGTGCAGCTCAGGGGCCGGGAGAAGCGGGAAGGGGCCCGGCCCTGTAGGTGGGAGGTGCCGGCCCTGGGCTCCTGACCTCTAGGACCATCCAAAGTGTCTGTTTTGAGCACCCAGCATGTGGGGCTCTGTAGGGCCGCCTAGAACACCAGAGCAGAGATATCTATGCATTTGTGGTCACAGTGGTGCTCATGTGGACAGCAGTGATGTGTGCTCTGCACCTGCAGACTCTTCAGGGGCCCTGCACCACCTCCCGGGGGGTGGGAGGTCGGCATCTCCTCCTGGGGTGGACGCAGAAATGAAGGAGGGAGTATCCTGGGACTGATTTCTTGAGACCAGGTGTGGTAGTGAGTGTCCCTCACTCTGATCTCAGAGCAAATTGTGGGGTCTGAGGGGACGAGGTTGCTGTGAACAGCACCTTGGATATTTCAGACTTCACTGATGGTGTCCTGCACATATTGTCCTTGCAGAAGGAAGTCCATTTTGCTTGGTGGCAGGGTCATGGGGCCCCACACCCCCTCATCACAGGGCTGTGCATGCAGCAGAGACTGGAGAGGCTGCCTGGGGAGAAGGCACTGCCTCCAGGCTGCAGATTTGGGGTCAGGCAGCCCCCAGCAGCATTGGTCCCACACCAGCTGCCTGCTTGGGTGCCTCCTAGACAGCCCCCAGGGCATCTGTCCTGCCCACCTATCCCTCCCTGAGTCCCACACCACTGCCCTTGGATGTCCCTGAAACCCAAGCTCAGCCACTATGAGGCACCAAAGATTGGTTTAAATCTGAGGGAACCATCAGATTTGGTCAGGGGGCTGGGCGAGGCAGGGTGTTCCTTGGGGGTATGATGTGAGCCCCTTGAAAGCTGGTCAGGGTGTGCATGTTCTGGATGGTGAGGTCAGTCCAAGCAGGCGCTTCCGGTGTGATCACAGAGGGAAATCCTCGCTGGACAAGGAGAAGGTCTGCATGCTCCATAAGCCCTCGGGACTATAAGGCCAAGAGGACCTGAGGGACACCCAGCATCCCCAGAGTCGGGCCGGGCACTGCCTGCCGTGTTCTCTGTGTCTGCACCTGTGTCTTCAGGGCAGCAGGCTGGGACCTCTCTGCTGCACAGAGCTGGTGGACAAGTTGCTGTTAGGAAAGAAATACAACAGCTTCTGGAAGCTTGGGGCAGTTAGACCTCCTGGGTCAAGGGGCGACGACCTTGTGAGTGGCACTGAGGCTGAGGTCTGTCTCATACGGGCTCCCCTACACTGGCTGGAGCTGCTCTGAGAGTGGCCAGGTCTCAGGGTGGCACTGATGACATCCCTGGCTGGCCTCTGCTGTCCTGCACCCATTGACCTCCCGCTGTGGGGAAGCCCATGCCCAGACATCTCTGCCATGGACACTGGCATTTCAGTAATCATAGGCTTGAGATAGTTGAGGTTTAGATTTACTACAACTGCTAATAATAATAAAAATAAAGGTTGCCCATGCTCTCCACAGTGCCCCCCAGAAAGCACCCTTCCTGCAGCCTGCGTGGTGAGCCAGGCTTCCCTTCCTCCATCTGCAAGGTGGATGGGAGTTTCATTGCCCTCACCTTTGTGTCCCAGATGAGTGATGGCATAAGGTTGATACACTCACAAGAGGATGGGCGTAAATTCACACATCTTTATCGAGTGCCTTTATTATTCTATCAGTTACATTTGTTGGGCAGGCCCTTTGACTTTTATGAAGGAATTCCTTTTAATAGGCAGAATGCCTATGTCTGGAAATGCCTTTTCCTTCAATCTATCAAAATCCTTGCTCTTCTGAGCAGGGATCCTGCCTCACTCAGAGTCAGTAATTGAGGAGGTTGGTCCAGACAGCACCTTTCCCGGCCACGGGTCCCGGCAGTGGGTTCCATCTGGGTGGTGCACCACTCTGTTATGGACCAATAATTAAGTCCTCCAGGCTCAGCCCTTCACGCCGGCTAATCTTGGTGGCTGTTTACATGCTACTATTTGTTAAATGGCAAAGTTTATTGATTTGGCAAATTCAGTCTCACATTGTAGATTTTCTCTCAGTCTGTGTTCCTACATGTGGTTCAGCATTTTTAAATGTCAACTGCAAAGTATTATTGATCAGTAATTAAAAGTGTGGAGAAAAATTAGCATAGTAGAAGTTTGCGGTCATTAGCACAAGTACCGTTGGGCAATTATTTAGCATGTTTTAACATTTATTTCCCTTCCTGTTATTGACATAGAGTATGATGCTCACCAAACAGTTTTTGTTCTGCTAAAAAGGAAAGTGTTAATGTCAATAAGAGTTAACGGCATGCATTCCTTCTTGAAAATGTGCTTGTCGGTTTCCCTGATGCTAGCACAGGCGAGGGGATCCCAGGGCTGTGTACAGGAGGGAGGCAAGAGTCTGTATTCCCAGGGCTGAGCGATGGGGCGGCAGGTTGAAACTGGACAGCAGAAGGACCAATCTGGCCCAGGCCGGGAAGAAAGAAACAGCAGTTGCTGTGTGTCTGGGATGCTCATCTCAGGCTCTCTCAGACGCAGGCTGATTTCCGTGTCCTGCCCCGTTTCCTGGGAAGCACGTGAAGTGACTGTCACTTTGAAAGGGTGATCACCAGACTATTGGCTACAATGGATGCCCTCACTCTCCATGGGGTTGCAGACCTAAAGCCCAAGCCCTGCATGGCTAGTGTGCTGACCTGGGTGAGCACAGCTCCATGTGGGTGAGTAAGGGGAGATAGGGGGTGTTGCCCCAGCCCCATGCTGGCCCTCGCACATTCACAGGGGTGATGGCTACAAGAGTGCCACACTGGATACAAGCAAGAGCAGACTCATCAAGGGCCTTTGAAACGTTGAGTTGGGCTAGAGGAGAGAGCCTACAGGGGATCACTGTGAACTCCAGCCAGCCATGTGGCGAATGACTGGAAACTTGATTTCATAAGGCAATGGGGCCCGGCTTAGGGGAATGGCTTTGGGATTAGGGAGGGAGAGGTGTTGGGAGTATCACTGCAAAGAGGAAAGCATTTAAATTGTGTTGTCGTTTTTCCCTGTAGATGAAGGAGAATGAAAACACGGAACAGAATTAGTTTCTGTTCCTAATTATCCATTTTACTACCCACCCATCTATCCATCCACCCACCCAGATTTGTATTCCTGTATCTACCCATCCACTTTTCTATCCATCCACCCACCCATCCAGCCATCTGACCATTTACTCATCCATCCTTCCATCCATCCATCTTTCTATCCATCCACCCATGCATCCACCTACCCACCTATCCACCCAACCATCCATCCATCCAACCACCCACCCAGCCATCGACCCATCCATCTACCCAACACTCATCCACCCACCCATCTACCCTATCCATCCAACGAATCAACATTGATTCGTTGCAACTCAAGCAATTTAGAGTTTACTTTCAGAGTTTATGTTGTAACAGAGGAACAAGAAAAAAATAACAGTGACGTAGAAAGATGACCACAGTCTTCCTAGGCCAGGGCACTGGGAACCCTGAGGAACGCTGGCCCAGAGTGAGCAGAGGGGCTCCCAGTGGGCCGACACAGCAGGGAGGTGTGAGGGGCTCTGAAGGGGGAAGGTGAGTTTCTAAGCAGAGACTTGGCTTTCCTGGTGAAGGTCCTATAAAATTGGTAGGCAAGTGTCAGCTAGGGGTACAGAAAGAGACACAGGGAAGCAGAGTGTGAAATGGGAAACAGTTATTGAACTTGACAAGAAAAAGTTGGCCATTCTATTCTGAGAGGGTGTTTTCAGTACTGCAGTTAACAGTGAAACTGAAGAGTGGGTTCAATAAATCAAATGGGTAAAATACCATAATTGCACACAGTGTAGTGTGCATAATAAGTATAAAATGAAATGAAAGTAAAACCAAGAAGTTGAGCAAACAAGACCTTACACAGAATGGAAGGAAAAGCATGAAAGTGCTCTTGGAACAGAGGGGACAGATCTCCCGTGTGAGGGGGGCTCGGGGGAGTCAGTTTGTTACGGCTGCTCACTGTGTTTGCTTACTCACCAGCATCCCCTTCCTTCTTCTCACCTGTGTGGAGCCTGTTTTGTGTAGCTATAAAGGAAATACTTGAAACTGCATAATTTATAAAGAAAAGAGGTTTATGGGCTACATGAGAAGGAAAGTGGTCACGACGCCCCCACACCTGCTCCTAATGAGGCTTCAGGAAGCTTCCATGCAGGGTGAAAGGTGAGGGGGCTGGCGTGTCCCATGGCAAGAGGAGAGGAGAGGAAGGGGGCAGCCTCTCAAACAGCCAGCTGTCACATGAACTCATAAAGTGAGGAGTCACCATTGCAGGGAGGGCACCGAGCGTTTGTGAGGGGCCCACTCCCATGATCCACACTTTGCCCACCAAACTCCACCTCCAATACTGGGGAACAAGTTTCAACACATGATTTGGAGGGGCTGACCATCCAAACTACATCAACATCTCATCATGGGTGGCGTAGGGTTAGGGCTTTCAGGCTATCATGAGAGTGTCCTGTGGGACAGAGAGCTCAAGGGCAGAAGGCCTGGGAAAATGGCAGTGGGTGGTATCTAAGTCACACTAGGACCTGCTCCAGGGGCAACATGGCACAGGGGTTAATATGAATGAATATTTGCCAGATTCCCTGAGATCACAGCCACCTCCATCCCTAACCAGCTGGTGCCGCTCTTGCTGCAATGGAGCAGTACTAACCCCTCGATGGCCAGGTTTGTGGTAAGGACCAAAGGAGATGTCTGGACAGCACCAAGACAGGGTCAACACACCACGCACCTCACTTCTTTCCTTCCTTGGTCCCTGAGGAGAGTCAGCTCCTGTGGTCTAGCAAAGTCCTGGAGCTTATCTAAAAAGAAAGATGAAATCCACAGAGGTCAGTAGGCGTCCACTAAGGAAAACACCGTGGCCAGAGAAGCGTGCTTCCTCTTGCTGACAGAGTTCTGCAGTAGGGGAATGATATGAATTGGGCCTCTTTTGGTTTGAGCGGGCATTGGCCATAGCATCTCATGAATAAAAGAAAGAAATGTGAATGGGGTAATGGTTACGTTAGGTGAGTTAAACAAGCAACCAAGAGGTTGGCTACCCAGCGCTGCCGACCTAGAAGGCCGTCTTGAAGCATTAGGTGAAGCTGGGCTGTGGCTGGTGGAGGTTAGTGTCCAAAGCACAGTCAAAGGTTCAAATAGTGACAAAAATATCTAGGGGAAAACATGGAGAAGGAGTAATAGCAATAAAAAAATAAGACAAGCAAAACTGCAGTGTGACAACTATTGAGACAGCTCTGACACGGCTTTGGACGTGGGCCGGTCTGGGGGAGGGGGTGCACGAGCCCGCCGGATACTGCACCATTTTGTGTCCGGGATATGAACTGCCACAGATTTGGGTTCCTGGGGGTGCTGAGGGACACGGTATTTTATTTTCTGCCTTTGTAGAAAACAACTGTCTGGGAAGTGTCTAGACGGCCAAGCCTACATCTCAGCACCCAGGGCTGGGTTTGAACCTACCACCCTGGCTATATGGGGCCTGAGCCCTACTCACTGAGCCACAGGTGCGCCCTGAGTCCCCATCTTTGTCTTTAGGTTGCCAGAGTTTCTGTTTTTCATGATGGAATGTCCCCCCCACCATGTTCAGAAACGGGAGCTCTTTGTCCTAGAGGCCAGGCAGTGGGCGAGGGCTAAGGCTCGTCAGTTTCAGATGCCTGTCGCCCGGCGAGGGAATCTGCTGGGGTGTCCATGAGGCCCAGAGGATGGTGTTGAGAGAACGTTCAGAGACAGCAACAGAAGAGCTGCGCCAAGCAAAGACGGCCCCTAGGATTCTGGAGCCTGAAATCGTCTCGGCAGA
This sequence comes from Galagoides demidoff, assembly GCA_963574575.1. Lineage (NCBI taxonomy): Eukaryota > Metazoa > Chordata > Mammalia > Primates > Galagidae > Galagoides > Galagoides demidoff. The sequence goes on from CAUYQV010184129.1 coordinate 70,477, forward strand.
AGACAGAGGAAGGTGGCCCAGGCAAGCACCGGGCTGGATGCTCAGTGCTCAAGGAGAATGTTACCATTTAATAATTCAGTGAGCTATTTTTTAAAAGAAATGAAATCTACTAAAAGCTGTTTTTTCATTTGATTAATAAATGCTATATAGGAACAACAAATAACCAAATAATTAAAGCAAATCCAATCTCTTAATGCAAACATCCTTTAAACAGTCCTTAATTTGCTTTTAAACATAAATATTAAATGACACGGCTCCCTGGGAAGACCCCTTTCCCTGCCTCTGCCTCCCTGAAGAGTTTTGCCTCCTTATTCTTTGCTGTGAGTGCAAACTCCTTCATCTGGCAACATCAGCTGCCTGTCTCTCTGCTCCAAAGGGTGCTTTTGCACAATTTTTCTTTGCTGGTGATTGATTTGATGCAGTAAATTAAACATTTTGTATTATTATATTGTGCATGGAATTAAAGCTTTGCATGTAAAGTTGGCCATAAAGCATAATAAACCATTTTTATTTGATTTCTTCAATTTAGTTCACACATTTAATTTTTTCTTTTTTAACTGCTCAGCCTGTTATTTGTAGATACTTAGAAACTTTTTCCTCTGTTAGACAATGTACACTTGTCATTTAACAGATTTTTCCTATTAAGATTACCTGGGGGAGGGGGACAAAAAAGGAAAGAATTACAAATATCTTCCATAATTATTACTATTTAAACTCAATATTTATGCTTCAAAGACTTTCAGATAGAAAACTTGGGTTCTCTGTAGCATAATTTGCTAATTTTCATTTGCCTTCTGGGAAGAGGCAGCCAAGCTGTGCTTCCCTAAAGACGAGAGTCAGTGAGAGCCGAGAGGCTGGTTCCAGGTCAGGCGAGAACGGCCGAGACGCGGTCACCTGGAGTCCCCGCTATTCTCTAAGCATTCTGTGTTCACACGTATAGAAAGCACATGTGATCAGCAAAACCACCTCCTCTGTTTCCACGACAAACACGTCAGTCCCAACAAAGAACAGAATCTGGTTTTCTTTTTGCTGACTAAATACCACTTAAATCCAGAATGTTACTTCTCCATGTTCCACCACGAATGAAACATAAACCCACACTCCCTGCCTAGAAAGAACGTTCTTGCCTTTCTTCTGCTGGGAAGTAACGTCTGCTTAGATTTATGTTTTTGTACTTTTGGGGCTTTAGTTTTTCTTCCAGTGTTCACACAGGACAGCCCGGGACCCTCCTGAAGTCTGGGAGTGTCTGACAGTGTCCCAGGAAGCCTGGGAGGAAGAGGCTGCCTCCTGGATGATTCTTTGAAATTAGAGGTCTTTTGTGAAATGCCAAGGCAGTGACGACACTTGTATCATTGGAGTGTTAGTAATGGGAAAGCTGTTTTTATATGTGTCTCATAATGTCATTCAAGTAATAACAGACTGTATGTAGGACAATGATAAGGCCATATTTTCACTGTACCTTTTCTAAGTTTAGATATGCAGATGCAGACCACTGTGTCCCAGCGGCCTGCAGTGTCCAGTACAGTGACACACTGCACAGGTGTGTCGCTGGGAGCAGTGGGCTGAGCCACGCAGCCAAGGGGTGCAGCTGCGTGAGGTGCAGCCCCTGGTATCTGCTCAATGGGGAAACGGCCTGAGGTCTCACTTCTCAGGACCTCGCCCGTCATTGAATGATGCATGACTGTATCATGTCCAGGGACATCTAAACATCTGAGGCAAATTCCAGTGGCCATTAGTTGTCCTACAAATGGAGTACTGTCCTAACTATTCTGTTATGTAATAAACAGTATCATAAATATTTTCTCCAAGAACAATACAGTTATTGTACAGGCATCAAGATGGTGGACTGTGAGCAGAGCCTCAAGTCTCCGCCCTCTGATGGAGTTGGCATCAATCCCGTTGAGGGAATGGTCTGTACATCACCCCAAATCCCACTAACCTCTAGTTAGAGGGGTGCTCCTGCTGAGATGTCATCGTGCCATCGTGTTGCTGTGGCCGAGGCAGGACACCAGGGTAACAGAGCCTTAAATGAGCTGATGGCTGCACCCTGAGGACCCCAGGCGGGAGTGCGGAGTGGGCAGCTCCACCCCTCCTATCTGCACCTCCCACTTCCGGGTCTCATAGCTCCCCACCCCATGTGGCACCTTCATCTCAGGCCACTTGCCTTGTGTCTTTTTCAGCATCTCCCTGAGCCTTGCCTGAGACTCCATCTCCTACTGCTGATTGTCTTTTATTTTCTGTAGTTTTGAGGAAACAGAGTTGTTTGTCAAGGTGGATTCAGGCCGCCTGCTTCTCCCGGTACTCTGATGGAGTCACAATGAAACCAGGCTGCTGGGAAGGGCAGGAGCCCGCCTCTGTCACCAGGGACAGCTGAGCTGCCCTGCCTCGGCTCAACCACAGGCTGGAAATGAGGGCTGCCCCAAAGAGCCCAGGTTCCAGACAGGAAGCAGAGAGAAATGTTTCCAGCAACCAGGATGCCCAAGTCAGCTGGGAAGGCGGGGCCAGTGGGTCTGGTAGGGCTCTGGTGTGACTAGGGCCACACATGTTCTTAGAACGCTGCAGATGTGAAGGCTCTGGCTGCAGCTGCAGGGCTCAGAGGACAGAAAGACAGTCCCTTTCCCTGAGGACCTTCCTGGTGAGCTGTGTCCAGGGAGGACGTCCCAGGGAAGGAGCTCCCCTTCCCAGGTGCTATCAGGGCCAGTTGCCAGGAAGAGGAGGTGTCCGAGGGGAGGAACTGCCAGGGCTGCAGGTTGAGAAAAGGGCACAGGCCTAGGTGGGCTTGCCCCACATGAGGCTTTTCTGTAGGAGAAGTGAGCAGATGGTCCCAAACAGCTGTGGTCACACCGGCGGGCAGAGGCCGGGTTCTCTTCTGTGACTTGGTTCTCACCAGCCGTGGGTTCCAGGAGCTCGTTTTATCCCTCATGCAGGACTGCCTGGCTCTTTCCAGACTATTCTTCAGTGGGGCTGAAGCTCTTCTGACCACTCCTTTTTACTTTTCCTCCCTGAGAAACAGGCAGGAGTGAGCACACGTGCGTGTGGATGGGTATCTGAGTGCTCTGCACCGGCTGGCAGGTGTTAAGCGGTCCCTGAGACCTACAGTATGTTCCCAGCTGAGCATTTGTGTATCCCTGGTATGAAATCATGCTACTGAGTATGTGTCAGAAAAACAGAAGGAACAGAGGAAAGTTGGGAAGTGAGAAGCTCGGAATGGCAGGATGGCCAGCCCTGGGGGGACAGGGAGGGTGCAGACTCTGAGAAAGCAGACTCTGTGTCATTTCCCACTGCAGGGAGTGAGAAGACCAGGCAGGGACAGGGCTGGGATGCCACCTGTGTGTGGTGCAGGGCAGGCAGGCTGGAGCCCGCAGGAGAATGCGCCAGCCGACAGTAACAGCCGGGAGCAGCTTGGCCAAGTCCTAAGGCAAAGCTGGAGCCAGGCAGAGTGGCCTGCGCTGGCCAGCAGGGCAGACCAGATGAGAGAGTGCTATTCTGGCTATTTTTAATGTTTTAAATTTTGACTGTAAAATTGTAATATTTCAAGTGCTATTTTCAATTGCAAAGTCTTTTCTGGCCCCAGAACTTGGGGTGGCATCCTTGTCCCTGGACGGCCCCAAGCCCTGTCCCCTCCCTACTGCCCTCTCTTGCAGCTGGTGTCACCCCTCAGAGAGAAGGGGGAGCTGGCTGAGTTTGTGCTCACTCTTACCTCCAGAAGCACTGTAGCATGATTTCTGATATTTATTATAACTAAATGATGACTGTTTCTTACACCAAGTTACAGAATGAACTGGGATGGTAGTTTAATTTAGCCTGTTGATTTTCTTACTTTTATGCCACTTCACCTCAAATTTCTACTAATCGTCAATTATTTTTGTAAAAGAGAGGATGGATTACTGGGAAAAATGTGATCTTTTGGACGTCAGAGAGATGGTGAAAAATAACATGATGAGTCATGAAAACCACAGAAGTCATATTTATTATGAAAGAGATGAACAGTTAACTCTAGGTGACAACGGTGGCCTTCCAGAGGCCGACAATGACACTGTTAGAATCTCCTTCCCTGGGTCTGTTCGTTGGTGTCTTCTGTCCCCCAGGAAGTCAGCGCTGTCTGGGCCATGTGTGTGCTCGGGGGAGGCACTGGGCAGGCTGACCTCAGAGTCATCTTTCACAGGCTTCTAAAGCGCACTTAAATCACACTTTCAGTGAAAATAAAAAGTGAACAAAGATGTGGAAGAGAGGCAGAACATGGTAACCATGGTATCACAGAAAGAGGAGAGAGACGAAAAGACCTCTAGCCAACAAGGCCACCTCTGCTTGGACGTTTGCAAACCTGAATCCAGGGCCACTCTGACTGCCAGAATGATCTTGAGCAAGAGTTGATCCCTCCATGCGTAGATTCCCTCATTTGAAAATAGGAATAAGGCTCAGCGCCTGTGGCTCAATCGGCTAAGGCGCCAGCCATGTACACCTAAGGTGGCAGGTTCGAATCCCCAGCCCGGGCC